>VZTZ01033720.1:0-19534 GCA_013400955.1 Drymodes brunneopygia | reverse complement strand
TAAAACCAAAAATATCCAAAATCTTGCTCGGAAAGCAGAGAAAGCACCAGGAAAGTCCAGAAGAACAACACCAACGCCACAGAAACCCCACTGCAGCCACGGCACAAAAAGCTGGTGGTTGGGCAGGAGCTCCTGGGGGAGGTTTTCTACCTTATAGGCAACACGAGCTGGGCATTTCTTCCCAAGGCCTAGAGGTGGGGACATGTGTCTCAGCATCTCATACATGTCTGTGTAACTGATGCGCCCGCTGGCACCGCGGGGGTGGAGGCAAAAGCACCGGGACACACAAATCCAACCGGATTGAGGCAGGGAAAACGGGGAAAGGGCGGGGGGAAAGGCAACACGGTGGAGCAAATGAAAAGGAGGAGAGAGAGAGAGAGGGGAAAAGCAGACAAGAAAACAGAGATCTGGTTAATCAGATTTCTCCGGGGAACAAAACCAAACTCGGGAGGGTGGGGCAGGAGAAAGGTGGCTCCGCTTCCGTTGCTGTGTTTCCAACGTCTCCTCCTCCTGCAGGGGTGGCCCGTGGCTCTGGGGAATGATTGATGTCCCCCGGGGGATGGCTGATGTCCCCTTGGGGGATGGTTGATGTCCCCCGGGGGACAGGGGGTGGCAGGGTGGGTCTGGCTGGCTCTTGGCAGGGTGTGGGGTGAAGGTTCCCCTGTCACCCCCCCAAACCAGTCAGGTCACCGTGCCAGGGAGAGCTGGGGAGCAGAGTTATGGGCCAGGGCTGGAGAGCACGGCCAGCTTTCCTTGCAGGAGCAGCACTTTGGGTTTGGGAGAAGCCAATCCTGGGGCTTTGCTGAGGGATGCTCTGGGACTGCCCCCACTCCAAGCTGAGCCTGGGATTCTGCAAATTCCTGCTGCAGCAAAAGCACAGCCCAGCCCTGGCTGGTGGTGGGAAGGGGACCTGTTCCTCACTTTTGGCCTGTCTTTCACCAAGCCAACCTCAACTGGGAGTTGCAGAGATTTGGGAAAAGGCCCTCAGAGCAGCCCATTGCTGAGGGCATCTCCCTTCAGCACACGGTGGTGGTGGATAAAATCCTGCCCTGAAAAACATGGTGCAAACCAGCAAGAAATTCCTGCTTCACCTTTCTGTGCCTGCTGGAACTCAGCAGGACTGGGACAACCTCCTTTTGTTTTCCCAACGAGCTGCCTGCTTATACAATGTGCAAATCTGTGCTGCCTGCCATCTGAGCAGACCCAGGGATGTTATTAACTAAAGTTTAACCCCTGGAAAAGCAGGATAATGTTATTATCTCCTTTATACCAGCAGGGGAAACCTAAGCACCCACATAACCCCCCTTTTCTGAGCAGGAACCTTCCCACCAGCCCAATGCTCTGACACAGATCTCAATTCCTATGTAGAGCTCGGATGGAGGAGGGAGAGGAGGAGGAGGAGAGAACTCACACAGCCCAAAACATCTATTCCTGTCCTTGGTAACTGCTGCAGACAAAACCCCAGGCAGCTTTCCCAGCCCTGAGCTGATTCAGAGGCTGCTCAGAGACACAAAAGGGAGCTGGAGCCAATGTCCCCACTCTGGGCTGGGGTGTGGGGTCTCCTCTTCCTCTGCTCTTAACCCTCACCCAGGTGGGGGAAACACCTGGGCTGGAGGGGAGGAGAAAAGGAAGCTCTGGGCTGGCTGCTTGCACCCTTCCTCATCCTCTGCTCTCCAGGAAATTCCCTGCCTGGCACTGGGTCCTCACTGAAGCCCATCCTGTGCTGATTTCCCAAATCCCCCCCTGGGCTCCCAGTGAACTCTCCCAGTGCCATGAGCAGGAGGAGTCTCTGGGTGTCCACCACAACTCAGGGACATCACTAAACCCCCAGCCCATCTCTGGCTGTGATGGAAAGCTCATCCCTCATCTCTGCCCAGATCCAATGATTGATTTTCCAGTCAGGAAAGGCAAAGTTGATCACTCAACAAAGCTACAGAGCCAAACCCAACTTGCTGCTCCCTGGAAAGCTCGGGATGGCCTTTCTCTCTGGAATATATTGGGATGCTGGGATGCTTTTCCCCAGCCCTTCCCACCTGGAGCAGGCAGGATGGAAGCTGGAGGGTTCCCTGGCCCATAAAACTGCCTGTCCCCAGCCAGTGGGGTGTGGGAGGGGACAGGGAAGGGATGCATGGAGGAAAAAGGAGGCAGTCAGTCAATCATTCCTTTTTTCAGGCAAGGGATTGGTTACGTTACAGTTGCTTTTCTCTACTGGTTGCATTTGGGGAGGGAAGGGGGGGATAAAAGGAAACAGAACCAGGAGCAGAGATGCTGGAGGGATCTCTGAAATTCCAAACCTTGTAGGCCACCCTATGAGGGCAGTTCTTTCCTAAGCCCAGGGGTGGAGCAATTACACGTAACAAATTGTACATATCCTTATAATGAATGCGGCAACTGGAAAGGAAACACCAGAGGTTACGACAGCAAAATCCAACAGGAACCAGCTCTTCCCTGGGTAAACAGGGAAAAACCAGCTTTTCCCCAAGGAAACAGGGAAGAATCAGCTTTTCCCCAAGGAAGCAGGGAAGAGTCAGCTTTTCCACAGGCAAACACGAGAAGCTGGAAGGGCAAAACACACTGAAAAGAAAGGTTAGTCTGGAAAGGAAGGAGCCACTTCAACACACAGGAAGAACTTCCAGCTGCTCACCCAACTTTACATCCTTGGATTTTCCTCTGGGAAACCTTCAGTGCCACGTGCAAGGTTTCCCAAATATTTGGTTTCCTTTCCCACTCATGTATTTAAATCCCTGTGCCTGAGCATCAACCTCCAGACCCTGCTGCTCAACACCTCCAGCCTGCAGCCCACAAAGAGCCTCTTAAATGGATTATTCCTGGGATTTTATTACAGCTCTTCAATGGATTATTCCCAGGATTCAAATTAGCTGCTTCAGAACCTGGGGAACCTTTTCCTGCCTCTGTCACCTCCACTCCTGGGTGATCAGGAATTTGCTGGGAGAGCAGAAAGTGTCACCTGCAGAGCTGTGTTGGGCATTGGCACTGGGAAAATCCAGCTTTCCTTAGCAGTAGGAGAAACCAGACACCTCATGGAACCTTTATGGTCACTCTCATTAATTTTCTTAATTTTTTGTGAGTAACCAACTCATAGGTGAAAAAAGCCGAACTTCAAAATGACCTCCAAAGAAAACTGGAGTGATTTGGGCTCCCTGTGTTTGTTTTGGTGCATTCTGTAAAGAAGGCTGGAGCATTTTGGGAGAACTCCTCCAACATTGCTGCTTTTTGGGATGTGGATACTAAAGGTCAATTCAAAGCCTTCCCCAGTCAAGTCCAAGCTATGAATTCAGAGGGAGAGCAAATAGAACTGTGCAAGCCTTGGCTCCAGGCCTAATAACGAGTTTAAAAAAGTCTTGGTTTAACTGAGGCACCAGGTTTACTTTTTCCTTACAATTTCAGAAGGATTTTGGAAAACCAGGACATGAAAATATGTCTGAACACTTCCCTGAGCTCTCCAAGAGCTGGAAAGGCTGAAAAACCAACAGATGCTTTGCATTGGGAGATCATGGCACAAAATTAGGACTAACAGGGATCCTCTCCCAGGTTCAGAGAATTCCAATATAATGAAAATATAACAAATATGGAACATGTTCCATCGAGGGTCTATGGAAAGTGGATAAACACGGGAATTCCCTTTTCCTTGGGATAATCAAGGAAGAGACCTTGGGAGAAGGGATCAGTGAGTGACCAAATTCAGCTCAAATGATGGAATAATCCAATCATAAAATGATTTGGGTTGGAAAAGACCTCTAAGATCAGAAAGGTCTTAACATTACTGAGAGCTCAGTTCTGGCTTAAAGTGTGAAAGGATTTCAGATTTGTGGACGTTTTAGCCCCACCTCTGAAAATGTGATTTCAGTGGAACTCTTCACACTCAATAACTTCCCACGAGAGCGAAAAGGGAACAGGGTTAGGGGGAAAAAAACCCAGAATTAGCATCTTAATATCTGCCATTTTCTGCATTAGCAGCTCTGGGAGTGGGAAGGTTTGGCCCCTGAGTGACTCAGTCTGCGCTCAGAGTTAATAGAGCGAGAAATCTTCAGTGCTGGTGCCGCTTCTGGGTGGAAAGTTCCTGAATAGAAACATTAAAAATCCACACTGCTCCCAGTTTCTCCCTTGCAGGTGTGTTCCTCCTCCCACAGATGTCGAGCCAAGGCTGATTTTTTAAGGAGCAACCAGGCAGTGCCGAGTTTTCAGCCTCATTGAGGTTTTCTAGTGGGAAGAGACAGGATTGGAGTGGAAAAAAAGGGAAAAAGAGGAGCTATTTATGCCTCCTAAATCCCCATAAAGGAATTAGAGCTCGTGGGGATGAAAATCTGCCTGGAGATTACAAGCTGGTAGTAACTGTGGAGTAAATATTCAGGCTGGTAGTAGGGGTGGCTCAGAGCAGTTAAAATCCCCCACAGTTCAGAGAAATGCAGGTTTTTGGAACAAATTTCTATTTAAAGTTAGGCTAAATCATTTAAAGTGAGATTTTAGAGCACTTTAATTGCATCCTAGCAGGGAGTTTGAGATGTTGATTATCCAAACACTTCCTGCCTCTGTCTCTGCTGAAGGGGAAAAAAATGGAAAGGAAAAATTGGAGGAGCTGGAGGCATCACAGATCCAGAGGAGATTCATGGCACAGGAACTCAGGGGGAGGAAAGGCATCCAAAATTAGGAGAGCTTTAAATTAACAAAAAGTCTCCCAACAGGCAGATTCCCAAATAGAATATCAAGGGAATTAATTATTGGAATCTGGGACTGAGAATAACCCTGTCACCAGGGCTGTGGTGCAGCAATACAGAAAAGCAATTTATGAAATCAGTGCTGCTCTAGAAGTGATCACTGGCAGGGCCATTCCCTCAAATTTAGAAAAAAATCCTTAATTTGGGGTCTGTGCTGCTGCTCCACCACCTAAGCCCAGCATTCAGCTCTCCCTGTGTCTTGTAAGAAATAAAATTTTAAAAAAAAACACCATCAAAGAAACAGCTCATTGTCCAGTGTGTGAGAACCATCCCCTCCTTTAACCCACTCATAAATCAGGAATATCTCATCAGAGTTCTCTTAGAATGAAACACTTCCAAACTTGGGCCCATTTCATTTTATCCTGATTATTTTCTACACGTTTCAACTGTAAGTCCAAAAGTTATATATTACTCAAAAGGCCAAAATTCCCATGTAGAGTTTGATGTCACTGCAAGGAGGCTCCCAAGAGAAAAATGTTGTGTTTAACAAGGCAAGCTGGAAGGGACTGGTTTTAACTGGGGGGTCTCCACAGCTGGATAAGGAACATCTCCAAACTGCCCTGAGCTGGAGCAAGGACTGTTTTGCCCGGTCTTAAAATGAAAATCTGTTATCTAATTTATTATTTTATCTAATTTACTTGAAAATGCTTCATTTCCAGGCAGGATGAACCCAGAGCAAAACCCTTGAATTCTGAAGCAGAGGTGGGGTTGGTGTAGGAACTGTTCACTCACTTGTAATGCAAAAATGACCAGTTAAAGGAATCCTCTCTTAAAAAAATTAAACTAAACATCAGGACAGGAAACCCATCAATCAAAATTTTTGTTTCAAAAAATCCCGTATTTTCAGGAAACCAGCCTAAGGCTGAGGAACATCACATCATTCCCTGTGGGAGCGGGTGGGATGATGGAATCACAGCCTGCAGGATCTGACTCAGCTGCAGCACAGCCTCTCCTGAGCCCGAGCTGTCTGCGCAGCGTTTGGGAAATCACCAAGGTGCATCTCAATTAATTGACGAGGCAGAACCTCTCCCACTCCCTCCAGTGCTGCCAACAGCCAGAGATTTGCAGATTTCCATCCTCGGACGGGATGCAGGGACCAAAAGCTCCTCTTGGAAGTGCTAAATAGCTTTTCTCCATGGCCATTTAGCCAGGCTCAGTGGAACTGAGGCTGTTAATCTGTTAATTTGGGGCTGTTCTTTGCTTTCAGGGGTTGTTGGGTTGGGCTCAGTGGAATTGAGATTGTTAATCTGTTAATTTGGGGCTGTTCTTTGCTTTCAGGGGTTGCTGGGTTGGGCTCGGTGGAACTGAGGCTGTTGATCTGTTAATTTGCTTTGCTTTCAAGGGTTGCTGCGTTGCGTGTGTGTGAAGGAAACGCCCTTGCGGTGACACCAGGTTTGTTCCTCTCCAGCGCTCGGGGAATTGGAGCATTTAACACTGAGGTCACCTCCAATCCTGGAGCTGTTCCCATTAAAACGGGCTCTGGGCGTGCCCAGGTGCAGCATTCCAGCCGCGGTGTCCCCTCGGTCCCGCCCCGGTGTCCCCTCGGTGCCACCCCCGTGTCCCCGCACGTACCAGGCTGCGGGGTCGTACTCAGCCCACACCCGGACGAACTCGTCCAGGTGGTGCGGCCCGAGGATGGAGGAGTCCCGGGTCAGGTACTCGAAATTGTCCATGATCACAGCCACGAACAGGTTCAGCATCTGCGGGGGGATGGGGTCCGGGAGGGGAGGGAGATGGGGAGGGAGAGGGAAAGAAGAAGGGGGAAAGGAGAAGGAGAGAAGGGAGAGGGGAACAGAGAAGGGAAGGGAGAAGGGAGAAAGGAGAAGGGGAAGGGGTAAGGAAAAGGGAGAGGGGAATGGAAAAGGGAAAAGAGATGAGGGAAGGGAAGGGAAAAGGAAAGGAGAAAAGAGAAGGGAAAAGGAAAGGAGAAAAGAGAAAGAAAAGGGAAGGGAGAGGGAAAGGAGGAAAAGAGAATGGGGAAGGGAAGGGAGAAGGAAAGGAGGAAAAGAGAATGGGGAAGGGAAGGCAGAAGGAAAGGAGGAAAAGAGAATGGGGAAGGGAAGGTAAACAGGAAGGGGAATGGGAAGTGAATTTAAAAAATTAAAACCTGGAAGGGGAGCACACATGATTCCCTTCACTGGATGTTTCTACAAGGAGCTGCCTCACCCCAGGAAGAAACTCTCCAAACGGAGCCCTGGGAATGCCAGTGCTGCCTCCTCCTCCCCTGCCCACTGAAGGGGAGGGCATTTTTCCACATCCCCATCACTGCTGCTGCCTCCAGCACGATCCAATCAGAATGGCTGATGTTGGGTTAGGGATTTGTACAAGGGAAAAATTTGGGTTTCATAAATTCAATAAATAGAACTGCTTTTTAGTCCCTTAATGGTGTCTGGCCTCTGCTTTTAGGTAGCCCCAAAAGGCACCAGCACCTTGTCAAGCTCAGCCCCACCACGGCCTCAGGCACAAACCAAGCCCAGGAGCTCTGAGTGTTTTCATATCTAAAGCTTTTCTGGCAAAGAAATGAGTTTTGTATTTGCTTGACAAACAAATGATGCTCCTTGTGGGCCCTTTCCATCTCAGCAGATCCTGGGATTTTGTGAAATGAGTTTCCTGCTCCCAGGAGCTGCTGAACTCAGCCATTGTCCCCCTGCCCTCCCCAGTGCTCTTCTTCAAAGGGATGCTACAAATCAAGGCAAACCTGATTAATGCTTAATTCCAAATATTAGACCCTCCCTGTGAGAAGAAAGATAAACCCTTTCCCTTTAATGACTAAATGATCTCTTTGGGGATTTTATCAGCAGGATGATAAATGGGGTTTAGCAAAGCTGGCTGGTAGGGCTTAAATTATAATTAGGGATGAGGAGGAGGAAGAGGGGTGAGGAGAGAAGGGTTTGGGGGATCCAGGCCTGCACCCCCACTTTGGGGGGTCAGGACTGACTTACCAGGAAGGAGCAGAGGAAGATGAAGGACACAAAGTAGAAATAGGCAAAATCACTGCCACATTCCTTTTTGGTGAGGCCAGAGAGGGGGTCACAGGCTCTGTTGCTCAAGCAGGACAGCATGATCTCGTGCCAGGCTTCCCCCGTGGCGCTCCTGCAACACCAGAGCACAGGCTGAGCTCATCCCCCCCTTCCCATGGCAGCCACCCTGCAGTAAGACTGCACCCAATTAACCAAGTTAATTAGGTGGAGGGTTGTATCCAGGAGCAGAGACTGTATTTACACTGACAGTTGGAACTACCATGGAAGAGAAAGGAAAAAGAACATTTCCCTCTGCTTCAGGGGGTAGAAGAAACCAGACAGGCTCAGGTAGGCTAAAAGCTTTATTGCTTTTGAGGAGAATAAAACCAAATTAATTTAAACAGTGCAAATCTGAGTAAACAGAGTTTAGAATGTTGCCTTTTGAACCTTTGCTGGCTCTAAAGCCAGTGGAGAGGATGGGAAATTAAACTAGGCTTCTGCACTGGAATCTCTGATTTCCTTTATCAGGCAGATAAATTCCAGCATGGGCTGTTTGGGCTTGGGTTTCTTTTTCCTCACAGTCCCCTGGATGTTCTTCATCAATTCCTCCTCTCTCTCTAACTTCTACTATTGAGGAAAGAGCCAAGAGGAAAAGTGTTGGAGTCCCAGAGAGTTTGTCCTCAAAATAAACCAGTCCCTGTGAAGTGCACGCTTGGTTTGGGCGTTAGGAATTAATTCTCCACATGCACTTACACTGAATTCCTGCTCCCCTCAATGTTCATCTCCCTTGTGCTCCCACAGCCAGCACACAAACTTTGCTCCTGGTCTTTGGGAAAACTCAATGCTCCATCTAACCTGGAATAACATCCAGGCTGCTCCAAATTCCAGCAGATTTTCCCCCTGGTGCTGCAGGCCCATTCCCTTTGTGGGGGATTGTGCAGAAACCAACCCCCATCCCAATCCTGCTGCCCCTGCCCCTCACTGCCACTGCTGTGGGGCTGGGAAGGGACCACGAGGCTGGACAACGACCCAGCTTTATTAAAATTCAGACTTCTGAGCCCAGTATTTATTCTGAGCTAGAGAGGGCTAATTCCATTGCCATCTGGCTTCACAGAAACTCTGGAAACCAAATCCCAGGCAAAGCATCCAATTATGAACACTACAGAATTCTCAGGGCTGAGCCTTGGCAGGACTGGTTTTAACTGGGGGGTCTCCACAGCTGGATAAGGAACATCTCCAAACTGCCCTGAGTGGGAGTTTTGCCTGTTTTTGCCATTTTAAAATGAAAATCTGTTATTTAATTGATTGCTTTTTCACTTGAAAGTGCTTCATTTCCAGGCAGAGCAAAACACTTGAATTCTGAAGCAGAGGTGGGGTTGATGTAGGAACTGTTGAGTCCCTTGTAATGCAAAAATTACTAATTAAAGGAATCCTCTCTTAAAAAATTAAAAGAAACTAAGCATCAGGACAGGAAACCCATCAATCAAAACTCCAAACCAGGGGAATTCTGATCTCTATTCAGCTTCTGCCTGAGTTGCCATGGGGTGTCACAGCTCTGGCTGCCACTTTGTGGAGGTCTTGAATCCAGCCTGCTGAGGAGGAGGAAGCAGGAATGGATAATTTACACAAATACTCATTTTAAAGGATGCCCGAGCCTGAGCAGCTCAGCTGGCCCTGCATAAAGTTGTTTTTACTGTTCATACCCAAAGTCAGAGGGTGTTTTATCCTCTCCTTACCTGAACAGGAGCATCAGGGCTTGGAGGAAGGTCCGGAAGTTGTTGTGCCGATTAATGGAGGTTTCATCATCTAAGGCAATGTTCCCAAATACCTGCCAGGGAAACAGGAGGGATTCAGCCAAGCACAGCAAGTGGAGGTGGAAAATAAGGCAGGGAAAGAATTTGTTCCTGTTTAAGGGCTCTCAAAAGGTGGAATAATTTCTGTGCTGAAAAAGGAGATAAAAAATGTGTGGTGGAGATCAAGCACAAGATTATTGTGCTTTGTATTCACACAGGTCCTTCCCAGCAGTTCAGCTCCACCCCAGGCCAAGAAAATTCTATTATTTCTTCTCAGGAAGCCTGGGCTGCTCCCTCCTCTCAGCCTCTTGAAGTGTCCATAGCCAGGGGATGTCTATTCCAGTGGGATTCATGGATGTCCAGTGCTGAAATGTGATCCAGCTGGTTTGTCCAGCTCTCTAGGGACACTTCAACATAAAAGCTGACAATTAAAGTAGAAAAAGAGGCCTTTTTCCATTTCTGATTTACCTGACACCAGACAAGAAGAGCTTTTGCCTCATCCCAAATCAGTGCTGCTCCAGCTGTGGAGGCAACAATCGTTTGCACCCTGAACAAAGCCAGGCTGCTTATGGCCAGAATTAAAGAATTAAAGAATTCAATTGTTTTACCTGCATCCCAATAATGGCCAGAATTACAGAATTAAAGAATTCAATGTTTTACCTGCATCCTAATAATGGCCAGAATTACAGAATTCAATGTTTTACCTGCATGCCAATAATGGCCAGAATTACAGAATGAAAGAATTCAATGTTTTACCTGCATCTCAGTAATGGCCAGAATTACAGAATTCAGTGTTTTACCTGCATGCCAATAATGGCCAGAATTACAGAATTAAAGAATTCAGTGTTTTACCTGCATCTCAGTAATGGCCAGAATGAAAGAATTATAGAATTCAATGTTTTACCTGCATGCCAATAATGGCCAGAATTACAGAATGAAAGAATCAGTGTTTTACCTGCATCCCAATAATGGCCAGAATTACAGAATGAAAGAATTCAATGTTTTACCTGCATCCCAATAATGGCATAGATGAAGAAGAGCATTGCAATGAGGAGACACACATAAGGCAAGGCCTGTGGGAAAGGAAAAAAGGGGGATTAATGACAATAAATGCAAACACTGAATTCCCTGGCAGGACTGGCTTTTGTGGCGTTTGTCCTTCAGGTGAAGGAGCTGGGAAAAGAATATGAACAATTGTGGCAGACAACCCCCTGGAGCCAGGAATTCATGGATCACACGACAGCCAGGCCTTTCCAAGGGCTCTCTCTGTATCCTTGGAAGCAGCAAGCAGGGAAAACACAATCCGAGCTCAGCAGTGAACACTGGAGCTACCAGCAGGAACTGGCACTTTGTGTGCATAATTGTAGGAACATTAATTGTTAATGACCCTGCTGGAAATTCAGGCTGAGATAAAAAAATCTCCATCCCAGCAATGAGTTCCTGCTCTGAAACGGGCCCAGTTTGGCATCCCAGGAGGACAAAAAGATTCTGAGTTTTAGCAAGAAATCAGTGAAGGCTGCAGTGTAATTATGTCACCCAGGCTGAGAGTGACAACTATTTTCCACTTGGGCTAAATGAATGAGTAATTAATGCCTGTTAATTAGTAACAGCTCAAAAACTGAGAAGTCTTGTCCTCGGGCCAGCCCCTGTGGTGCCTGGGGCAGGAGTTCTGCAGGCCAAGGGGAGCCCAGGAGGAATTGTAGAATCATGAAATGTCCCGAGTTGGAAAAGACACCCAAGGATCATCGAGTGCCACCCCTGTCCCTGCCCAGAGCCCCCAACAATCCCCCCTGGGCATCCCTGGCAGCGCTGCCCAAACGCTCCTGGAGCTCTGGCAGCCTCGGGGCCGTGCCCATTCCCTGGGGAGCCTGGGCAGTGCCCAGCACCCTCTGGGGGAACAACCTTGCCCTGATCTGCAGCCTGAGCCTGCCCTGGCCCAGCTCCAGCCCTTCCCTGCCTTCTGTCCCTGGCCCAGAGCTCGGAGCTGCCCCTCGGGAGGAGCTGCAGCCCCCGGGGAGCTCTGCCCTCCCTCTGCTCCAGCTGAACAATCCCAGTGCCCTCAGCTGCTCCTCTCCAGGGTTGCTCTCAGCTTTGCTGCTCCTGCTGTGGCCCTGCAGCAGCTCCAGAGGACGACGTGGTGCTCCAGAGGCCTCACCTGGATGCTGAGTGCTGGAAGGAGCCTGGACCTGTCTCTAAGGAATAATTTTGGAGTAGTGTAGGGTTACACTGTGTGTGTTAGAGAAAAGCAGCCTGGCAGGCCCAGAGGTGAGCAGGAAGCACATCCAGGTCACCAGGGATGGACATGGCAAAAGAGGATCATGGCTTTGTGGCCTCCTGCACCCATTGTGGGAGAGGATTGTGGTTTGTGACCTTATGGGGTATTGTTTATCTTTGCTGTTTGCGTGATGGCACATCCTGGGTGTGGATGGGATAAAGGGGATTTTCACTGCGTGGTAGCCAGCAGTAGCCACAGCAGTAGCCATTTGGAGTAGCCATTAGGCAGTAGCCATGGGGCAGTAGCCACAGTAGAAGTCACAGGACAGTAGTGTAGTTTGTAGCAGTCTCAGTCTCTGTCTGTATAAGAAAGGAACCCACAGCATCACAGTCTCATCAGAGAATCCTTGCCCCTGCATTAATTACTGCAGAGTACTTTCAAGGGCAGCCTGAGCTTTGAGCACTTGCTGGAGTCTGCATAAGCCAGAGCTCTTCAGCCTCATCCTCCAAAATGCAGCGTTCAGGGGATGGGCAGTGCCAGCCTGTTCTCTTTTCTGTAGATAATTCATATTCTGGGGACTGCTCAGTGCTAACCAGTTCTCCTTTAGCAGAATTAATATTCCTTGGGATGGTAACAAGTTTAATTAATAATTAATATTCCTGGTGCTAACCAGTTTGATTTTCTGTAGAATTAATATTCCTGGGTCTGAGCAGTGCTAACCAGCTCATTTTTAGCAGAACTCATATTCCTGGGACTGGTCAGTACTAACCAGGTGGCTTTTAGCAGAATTAATATTCATTGGGATGGTAACCAGTTTGCTTAAAAATTAAAATTCCTGGTGCAAACCAGTTTGATTTTCTGTAGAATTAATATTCCTGGGGCTGGGCAGTGCTAACTGGTTTTCCATTAGCAGAATTAATATTCCTTGGGATGGTAACAAGTTTAATTAATAACTAATATTCCTGGTGCTAACCAGTTTACTTTTCTGTGGAATTGATATTCTTGGGGCTGGTCAGTGCTAAACAGTTCTCTTTTAGCAGAATTAATATTCTTTGTGATGATAACCAATTTAATTAATATTCCTGGTGCAAACCAGGTTGCTTTTCTGCAGAATTAATATTCCTGGAGCTAGGCAGTGCTAGCCAGCTCATCTTCTGTAGAATTCATATACCTTGGGATGGTAACCAATTTATTTAATAATTAATATTCCTGCTGTTACCCAGTTTTCTTTTCTGCAGAAAATTAACATTCCTCGGAATGGTCAGTGCTCACCAGTTCATTTTTAGCAGAATTAATATTCCTGGGAATGGTCAGTGTTAACCAGTTGGCTTTTTGCAGAATTAATATCCCTTGGGATGCTAACCAGTTGAATTAATAATTAATATTCCTAGTGCTAACCAGTTGGCTTTTTGCCGAATTAATATCCCTTGGGATGCTAACCAGTTGAATTAATAACTAATATTCCTGGTGCTAACCAGTTTGCTTTTTGCTGAATTAATATTCCTGGGGCTGGGCAGTCACCAGTCCTCTTTTCTGAAGAATTCCTGAACTCTGAATTCCTATAATCTGTCCGTAGAGGTGCAGAGAGGCCGTTCCAAGGCAAGGGAAGCTCTTGGATCCTCCCTGGAAGACGCTCCAGATGCTCCAAGCACAAATCTCTTCCATGAGATTTGTCCCCAGATCTCTTGCCCTGCTGCCGAGGCTCACCTTGAAGGACTGCACGAAGGTCCAGAGCAGGATGCGGATGGTGTAGCCCTGGCGGAGGAGCTTGATGAGCCTGGCTGCCCTGAAGAGGCGCAGGAAGCTGAGGTTGATGAAGTTGTCCTGTGGAAAGTAAAGGTTTTGTGTCCTTCAGAAACGACCGCGATCCGAAACCACAGCCCGCAAAAAAGAAATTAAAATTACCAGCTTCACGATCTAAGCAGCAAATCGGCCACCAGAAAACCTTCCAAAAGAAACATTCGTCAGTGCAGATCACTCCACATGCAGCAAGAATGAGAAAACCCCTCTCCACAAGAGCCCTCCCCTCTGCTACTGGGTCAATGAGAGGAAAGGAAAAGGCCCTGCCACGCTGTCCAGGGAGGGCTGATTTGCTTTGAGCAGATTTTTCTCCCCCTAAAGACTCAGGGAGAGGGGGATGGTGCCGGATTTTCATTTTGTAAAGGAATGAGGTTGGTTGGAAGTCTTGGTCAGCTCTGTTTCCACAGGGAATTGAACTTAAGCCAAGACACTGGCAAGGGACAAAGAAAAGGCATTGTCCAGTGAAGATTCAAACATCCTTGGAAGAATGAGGATGTTTTCCAAGCTGGAGGTTTTCAGTGTTTCTACAGCGTGTAACTGGACAGGTTTGCCAAGGAGAAACAGCACCAGAAGATTGTTTGGATGATGGATCAAGGGCAGCGAGTCAATTGGGGAGGTGGAGCTTTCACCAGCAGGAAGATGCCTTAGGAACCTGCTGGTTTTCCAAATTCTCATTAAATGTCTCTTTGCAGGTGGATCAGAGAACTGCTGGAGGCAAGTTCTGATTGCCATTTGTTTTCTAGGATTTTCCCCACCCCTTACCCCATTTTTTTTTTTGTCTTTCCTTCAGGGAAAAGAGGATTCTTGCCCCAATGAGCTAATCTAGAGAGGGTTCTTTCCAAAACAAAACATGCAAAAGCCAGATCCCTCTTGCCCTCCTGTTTTAAGGAGATGAAAAAATATTCCCCCTTTCCGTAATTCACTTTTTTATGGATCTCTGATCACAGCCACTTATTTGACTGAGTGAGCTAAAGAGAGAAAACATCCCACTTTAAACTGTTGAGCAGTGAAGCAGCAAATATAATCATAAGGAGCTCTGCTTGGTAAAGATGAGCAAAAATTGCATTTCCCTTGGATTATTGTTTTACCAGAAGTCACATTGAACTGAGCCACGTTTCTTGCTCATTTGGCTACAGAGCTCATGCTAAAATTGGGGGGCTTGTTGGATCTATGGATTCTTTCAATGCCAGCTCAGTTTTGGGGCCATTAGCATTGCATTCCACCAATCCCATCAAAGAGTTCCAGAACTCAGTCTCAGGCATGCACTCGGTTTCTCTCAGGTTAAAAACACAAGCAGCTCAGAGTTAGGCACAGACCGAAAATCAGACTCGATCTTCAAATAAAGAGAAAAGAGAAAAGCACAGGAATGTTCAATGAAGGAGCAGACAACACTGAGCTCATTCAAGCCAGCAACAGAAGCCAGCTGAGGCAGGCAAAGCACAAGCGAGGATTCCCCTGGGTTGGGCAGTAAAACAGGCACTGAGAATGTCCCGTTTGTCTCAGCATCAGCTCCAGGTTTGTTCTCACAGCGCTTACCTTCCCTTCACAACAGTCCAGCTGCACTCACCTGAGCAGGGCCAGGCCCCCGGGGCAGAGCTGGAACTCAGCTGGGTAACAGGGGCATCACTAATGGGGCTCTTCATGCCCTGCTCCCACTGTGAGCTGGTCCCAGGGCAGGGCGGAGGTTTAACCCTGAGCCCTTTTCCATCAGGAAAATCTCCTCACCAGAACTGAATCAGACTGAGTTACACTCGTGTGTAATGCTGGCAGCACTTGGGCCTATCTGCCAGTCTGATTTTAACTGCAGGGCAATGCTCAAGCCAGATCTTTCCTGTCCACAATCCTCAGGCTCCAAGGAGGAGCAGGGGCACAGGATCCATCTCTGTGGGATCTTTGCTGAATCACATTACTGCAGCCCAACAGCAGGAACCTTGTTCTGCTCAGGCTTTGCTAAAACCTCCTCAGCACAGCTGGCAGGATGTTTAACACTTGCCTAGGGCTGGGCTCCCTGCAAGCTGGGCTACCCCAGTGCTACCCAAGGAAAAGGGATGTAAATGGGAAAAGGGGTTCAAAACTGTGCATTTATGTTTGTAAACCCCATTCTCTGGGGTTTAGATGGACAAACAATCTATAGATATTTTTTCTCCCCAACATTCCCTATTTGACTCTGGCACTGCCACTTCCAGAGAGCAGTGAAAGCCTCGGCTCCTTGTGGAATCACTCCCAACCCAGGAAAATCCCCATCCCCGCCACCCTGGGACTGTTGGAAGGAGTGTTCTCAGCCCTGCCTGGAGAGAGGCAAATTCCCCACGCTGGTGGTGGCTGGAAGGGCTCCACGTGTGGGGCACCCTGAGCACCCCATGGAGAACACCCATCCTCCCACAGCTCAGCTCTCCAGGCAGGAGTTGGGATGGCATGCAGCCAAAGGGGAAACTCCACCTTGCTGTATTTCTCAGGTAAAACAGTGTTTGGCACCAATTCTCCTCCCACTGAGCCACCTCTGTGCCGTGACACAAATCTGATAGCTGGGTTATCAAAGTCATCCTTTCCAGGTGTTTTTTGCTTTCCTGTTGCACAGATGCTCTCAGTGCTCACCAGAGCTTTAGGATTTTATCATCCATCTAAGGACTGACAAGTTATGTGAGGAAAATCATTTCCCCCTGGCCTGTCACTATTTTTCTGAAAGAGAAAGGTTAGTACTGAAGGAATACAGGCACCAGCCAGGGCCTGGGCATGGCCGGGCACTGCCACCACTGCCCACAACAGGAGGTGGGCAATGCATCCCTGGAGAAAACTGGGCAGCAGTGGGGAAACAGGGAGAATAAACAGCACTGATAAAGAGCTGCCCTTGGTGGCTGCCCCACCGTGGGAGCCTCCTCTGTCACCCTTTCACAGGTTGTTTTCAGAGAATCCCAGACTGGTTTGGGTTGGAAGAGACCTTAAAGATCATCCAGTGCCACCCCTGCCATGACAGGGACACCTCCCACTGTCCCAGGCTGCTCCCAGCCCCAGTGTCCAGCCTGGCCTTGGGCACTGCCAGGGATCCAGGGGCAGCCACAGCTTCTCTGGGCACCCTGTGCCAGGGCCTGCCCACCCTCCCAGGGAAGGATTCCTGCCCAATCTCCCATCCATCCCGGCCCTCTGGCACTGGGAAGCCATTCCCTGTGTCCTGTCCCTCCAGCCCTTGTCCCCAGTCCCTCTCCAGCTCTCCTGGAGCCCCTTTAGGCCCTGCAAGGGGCTCTGAGCTCTGCCTGGAGCCTTCTCCTCTCCAGGTGAGCACCCCCAGCTCTTCCCCAGGGGGAACAACCTTGCCCTGATCTGCAGCCTGAGCCTGCCCTGGCCCAGCTCCAGCCCTTCCCTGCCTCCTGTCCCTGTCCCAGAGCTCGGAGCTGCCCCTCGGGAGGAGCTGCAGCCCCCGGGGAGCTCTGCCCTCCCTCTGCTCCAGCTGAACAATCCCAGTGCCCTCAGCTGCTCCTCTCCAGGGTTGCTCTCAGCTTTGCTGCTCCTGCTGTGGCCCTGCAGCAGCTCCAGAGGACGACGTGGTGCTCCAGAGGCCTCACCTGGATGCTGAGTGCTGGAAGGAGCCTGGACCTGTCTCTAAGGAATAATGACCCCAATCCTAACAAAGTGCAGGATGAGCTTTTCAATCTTTAACCCATAACAGACACAGAGGCCAAAATTCAGAAAACTGATTTTTCCCCAGAATATTTTCAAGTTCACTGCTGATGCCAGAGCCCTTTTCTGTGCTGCCTGGGCCAGGTGTGCAGCAAAGTCTCCAAATTTATTTTGACTGCTCCCACACATCTGGAATGGATCCAGCACCGTGGAGGATTCCCTTCTTGGCTTGTGCTGGGCAAACACTGAACTTACACGGTGTTATTTTCTCTGCTGCATCCCAGCAGAAAATACCCTTCATGAGCATCCATGGAGCTTCTGAGCAGCCTGGAAATAAAAATTCACCCTGATTTCTTTCTTAACAGCAACTGTGCAACAGGAAATGTGGATGTTCATAAGTCCAAGTGCTGGTGTCAGGTGGCTGAGCAAGGATTTTTGAGAAGCTTTTGGTCTCATTTGTGTTATCAAGCACAGCCAAGATAATTAAGAATAGAAAAATACATCTATTTCAGATTGCATTTTTCTTTATGGATACTCTTTTGTTTAACTGATGATTTTCAAAGATAAAGGTCAATATTCCCAAAGGCATTTTTGGAATAAATTTGCACTTTGACACTAAATTCCCAGTGGGATCTGGTTCCTGGTACTTTTCAGCTCTGGTCATAACACAATTTATTGCATTTTACTTGGGAGTTTGGATGCAGAGGCTCTGTGTCCACTGTGGTGGTAAAATGGGTTCATCCATGGTTTGGTGTCACAAAGAATTTTCAAATTTAAGACCCTTCTTTCCCATCATTTTGGATTTGAGGGAAACAAGTCCATCATCACCCCAATAATATTTCTGCCTTACAATCCAGAGCTTAAAACACCTGTAAGGCTCTCAGGTGCTTCCTTCAGCAGAAAGCTCCTAAAAGGAGCCAGACCTTCAGAGAGCTGAATTTGGTACCAGCACCTCCAAAGCCCAGCGTTGCCAGGTCAGGAACATCCTTCCCTCCCATTTCCCATGGAAATAAAGCAAGTGGCAGTGTCCCCTCTGGCACAGGGGGTGGCACAGGGAGCAGGGATGGGCTATTGGCAACTCATTGTCACCAATGAGCCCAGGGAGGGAGGTGCAGGGCAGAAGCCACTTCGGGGCACGCTGCAGTGAGGCTTTTCCACCAGTGCAATCAGAACTCTCATCAAAAAAAATAAAACCAAACCAAAAACCGGATCAAATCAAAGAAAAAACGAGAGAAAAATCAAAGCAGAGAATTTAAAGAATTGTTTAAATTCAATGAAACCAACCGTGTCCTATATGTGATGTTGTCATGGATGGATATTTGCAAGATTATTTACAAAGTTTTATATTTTTTTTTTTTGAGCAGCAGGTGCACAACATACAGACGGAGACATGGTTTTCGCATTGTATGTTGATTGGATGGCGTGATTCAGCAGGTAGATAAGGAAAATAAGGAACAAAAACAGGAAACAAAAGAGAAAATGAGTAATCAGGACAAGCAAAAAGGAAACTCTGAAAAATTTTCAGTGGGAAAAAAAACCCGTCGGGCTACCAGGGGGGAGGGGTTATTTTATGGGAGCTCCAGAAATTAAAAATGCTTTGAACCAAAAGAGGTTGGGAGATCCTCGAGGTAACACACACAGTGCAGTTGTTATTTGCATTTCAGTTTGTAATGCAAATTTGGAGACAATTCACAAACACTTCTCAGGATGGTTTTTTTATATTTCCAGGCATAGAAATAGATGTCAGTTTGCCCAACACCCCCTCAGCCTCCTGAGGCCAACTGTGTCCCCAAGGATACCTCTCCCTTAATCCCACCTCTTTTCCCTCAGTTAATGAGGGTGAAAAAAACTGACATTCATGCTTTTGCCTGAGGAAATAAAAAAATAGATATTCCACTACAACCACAAAGTAAATTACATGTGACACGACCAGGAAAATTCAAACCAAGCAATTAATCCACACATTTCTTTTCCTTTTGTCTTTACTTCTCAGAGAGGGTTAAAGGTACCAAACAAGGCTGGTGGAATCCAGGTCTCTCAAGGTGAGGATTATTTACCTTTGGAGAACACTTCTAGCTGGAAAATTCCAAGAAAAATGGTGCTCTGGCAACTATTTGTGAGCCTGAGCTCAGTGTCACACCTGGAAAACGTCTCCAGAAGGGACCTGGAGGGTGGTGGGGCAGGGACAGCTGCAGGCTGGCACTCAGGGGCACCTTGTGGCTGTCACCTTGTGGCTGTCACCTTGTGGCTGTCACCTGCATGTCCCAGCTGAGGAAACTCCATGGGAACGGCTGCCAGGACGGTTGAAGGACTAAAAGGGTCACCCCAAACTCTGCCCAGCAGCTGAGGGGAGGCTGGGGCTGAGGAGGGCACATGGAGAAAGGGCCATGCCCTGCTGGGGACACAGCTCTGGGG
>VZTZ01033716.1:3676-117966 GCA_013400955.1 Drymodes brunneopygia | reverse complement strand
AGACCACCACGGCCACCAGCCCAAACTGGAAACCACGGCCGGAAACTCCCAGCAATCAGAAAGCGATGAAGGGAAAGCTGCCGCCGTACAAAGCCGCGCACCCGGCACCACCCCAAGCACTGCCGCCACCGCCAGCACCACCGAGCCTCACCAGCCTCCTGCCCAGCACCACCCGACAGCACCCACACACCCACCATGGCTGCACCCACAGCCCCGCAGCCACGCCTGCCGCTCACCGCCCCGCCGCTCCTGCTCCTCCTCACCGCTCTCGCCACCACCCTCGCCTGCCAACACCTCTGGACACACGACGACGCCTTCCCCGGTGACGCTCTCCGCCTCCTCCAGGAGATTGGGACAAAGGACTTTCTCCACTTATTTATAGACTTATTTTTTTATCTCTTTATTCACTTATTTATGACACAGAAAATAAAGATCTATAACAAAACATTACTACTGCCTCCTTTCTCACTAGTACTGCTACCAGACTCTCGCCCAAGGGAGAGCAACCTCTACTCAACACCTCCTCCAAGCACTGCTTTACTCAGGGCTCTTCACATCACCTACCCACTCTTCTCACCAGCACCTGCCCAAAGTCCATCGTTCTTCAACCTCTTTGGAGGAACATCACTAGGTGTTAGGGATCATAATTGCAATTATTTCTGGGGCCGTTGTTTCTTAAGTGGTTTCCACCTCTCTCCCCATTTTATTAAGAACGATGATCGTATCTGAAGGCCTCATGACAGGGAAGGCTCGAACGTATTGGAAAAAGTCCACTACAGTGAGACAAATGCAATCAGAGCACCAGAGCACTTCTGCTATGAAAACAGGTTACAGAGGTGAGGTTCTTCTGGGGAAGATAAGGCTCCAGGCAGACCTTACTGTGGCCTTTCAACATTTCAACAGAGCTTAGAAAAAAGAAGCAAACCAAATTTTGAACAGTGTGTGCAGTTGCAGGCAATGGACTCCAGGGAATGTCGTTTGGTTTAAAGAGAGCAGGTTTAGATCAGGCATTAGGAAGAAATCCTTTACTATGAGGATTGTGATGCACTGGAATAAGACCTCAGAGGTAGCCAGATTACCACAGATTATCCCTGGAAGTGTTCAGGCCAGACTCGATAGGGCTTTGTGCAATGCGGTCCAGGAGAAGTTCTCCCTTCCCACTGGCAGAGGTGCTTGCAATCAGATTACCTCTTTCAACATAAAACATTTTAGGATCCATGTTGAAGTTTTGGAGGACTGTGGAACCAAAATGGGAGCAGGGAAGAGTGTGAGGAGGAGGGAGCAGAAGTGTGATGGTACAGAAGGCAGCTCCTCTCCCCATCCTTCTAAAACAATCATGAGTGAAACTGAGTCCTGGAAAACATGAGAGGTGAAGGAAAGGTGTTCTGTATGTTTGGTTTTATTTCATTATCTACTTGCTAAGTGCACTGATTTGTTTGCTAGTAATTTAAACTAATTTCCCGAAGTCAAGTCTATTTTGCCCATGGCTGTAACCAGCGAGTGATTTCTCCCTGTACTTATCTCACCCCACAAGCCTTTCAGAATATATTTTTTCCCTTGATCAGATGAAGAAAGGAGTGACAGAGAAGCATGGCGGCCACCAGGCATCTAGACAGCATTAACACATTACAACATATGTGTCTCCTGGCCCTGCAACTTCAAATATTTTGCACTTTTTTGCCACGAAAATAATTCCAATGCATTTCAGTTGACAGTTCTCCTTTGTTTGGTAAAAGTCTTTATTCATGTGCTCAATTTTGGATTTTTATTTTAATTCAGGGCTTTGTCTGAGTCATCCCTGTACTCACCTCTAAACTGACTCTGGCTGCTCCAAGCTCTGCATGGAATACCTGGTACTTATTTGGGCCTTACATTATGGCATTCATCCCTGCTCACTGCTCCATTTCTGCCTCTACAGATACACTGCATCACTATAGCACGTAAATGTTATTGGTTACCTACTACCAAACCTTTTCTCCAAATTCCTTTTTCTGTATTTCTGATAGGAAAATACTTTATAATTCTGCAGTCTAGATTGAGGCCCTTTTTGAATCCATCTGGGAGTTCAGCCTTGTCTCACACACCATTTGCACTCTGGATCCAGCTAAGGAAAGAAACTTAGCACACTCTCCCTCCTGCAGCTCATCTGCATTTGTTGCCACAATGCATATGCAAAGATCTATACCTATGAGCACCTCTGAAATCTGTCAGATACACCTACTGGCTATTAACCTGTGTCCTTGCTGTTCAACCTAACCTCTTGGTAAAAGAAAACACTTAGACTTTAACTAGATTAGACAAAATGTCATAATGTTGTTACAGCAACTAGACATTTCTCCACTCAGGACCACAGAGCACACTTGTGTCTATTTAGAGATTTTGCAGATGGACAAATGCATGATGCAACGGTTGCTCTGTATCGATTCACACAATTGTGGTGTAAATTTAAAAAACATTTTTAAAAAAACAGAATATAGAACATAAGGAAAAACTCTTAACCACCATTAAAAGAACCAATTTATGTGGCACAAATGATCAACAGTGAAGAGAATTTGTATAAAATTAAATAAACCAAGTCATCTACTTACCATTGGCAGTCTGGATTGAAGCATCTGGAGATCATCATAACCATAAATCTGCTTAAAGACAGATAAAAATACAACATCATTATAACACTTTTTTCTGATGATGATCAATTTGGGGCTTTGAACTGAGTTTGACTTAAGCCCAGTTTGTGTTAAAGGTCTACAGCCGTATGTCGCATTGTGCTATCATGGGGCACTGTAGCATTTCAAGGAGAGTAGAACTGAAGTTAAAAAGGCTTGTCACTCTGATGTTGTTTCCTGGTGACAATGTCCTCTGAGGAGAGTTTGACTGTCCCATCTTCAGTACAGTTTTTACAGATATATCATTCCTGAACTTATGAAAAATCTACCGGGCTTCAGATTTGGGAGTAAGAACAACAGCCCTCTTTGCTGTAATCATTGCTTCAAAGAGCATTAAGATTAAAGAGTTGATGACTTGACCACAACACAACCTCCTGGGTATCTCCTTGCATTCAGTTTGATATAGAAAAGTTACTGGTGTAAGGGTTCGGATTCAAAACACAGATAACCAAATATACGTTGATGCTGGTCAAACATCAAAAAGCTATGTGCAGTTTTTCAAACCATGACAGACAGGTCACATGGCACATTTTAGTCACCACTACAGCAAATCCATTCCAGTAACACAAACCTAAAGGAGCCTAAATTTATTCAAAGGGCCTAAAACCTGTTAACACTGAAAACCATAGCCACACCCATGTTTAGCTTCAACAGCTGCCAGATAGGGTCCGTACCAAAAGCTCTGCAGTTTACAATCAACCGTAATCCTCTACTGAACATATTTCAGATGTTCTTCAGCATTTGGAACAAGAATTCCAGGTGCGATATGTGCCACCAGAAATGCCTTGGCATAGACAGTAGCAGGTCTGGAGGGCCCACTTGCGCCAAGGGCTATGAAATCGGAGACAGAAACAATGAAACTGCTTACTGGGTAGGCAGGCAGAAGTCCTCCAGGTCCCACAATAATCTTGGTAAGCCACAAGGGTGGTACACCTTGGGGCAGGTTTGGGGGAGCTTTGCCTGTAGAATCAAAATACAGACACTTTAACAAGCCTTTAGAAAACAAAAGGCTTCAGCAATGAGACAAGATAGCTCACAAGTTGTGGCAGCTGCACCATCTTAGATTATAAAGAAGAGATTTTTTGCTGTTTGATGAATATGCTCAAAATAGCCTGAAGAGTTTAACCATGCCTTAAGGGAGGGAAAGCACAGGCTACTTCAGCCTGAAAACAGTCCTATCAGAGAATAGCCTGATTTTGTCATTTACTTTGTCCAAGAGGATTACAAGAATTACAGAAACTTCTGTTTTCCTCAGTCCTTTCCTGAAGACAAATACAGAAATTGCTTTCAATCTGAGAGAGCAAATTCTCTCCTTTCATTTTCTGCTCTGTCAACACATTTCCTTTATCACCAGCAATAGACTGGAAAGCATTAAATGTTGCCAGTATATTTTCTGTGGGTGATTTACTACAGCTAGGAATAGCAAGAGAAGACTGAAATGGTTTCAGCTGCCTTTATGAAGCAGTGGTAGGAAGCAGAACACTAAAAGAACAATGCACTTTGGCCAGTCACAAGAAACTTCACTTCCAAGCTATAGAAATGAGAAATCCTTCTGTAACTAAGCCTGATCCTTAGTAATACACCACTCACTTCTCTGTATAAGATTTCCTTTTAGCAGTTCAGGTTCATCAGAGAAGAAAGAGAATTTAGCATTGCTTCCACTTCAGTGCCAAGAAGCCTCCCAGCCCTCTTTCTCCATGGACCCTCCTTCCTAAGTGTTATTTGCTGTGCAATGACCCAGACAATTTTTTTCCTTTCTGTAGAAGCAGCAGTAGGGATGTGACACATGATAACGAGGACACTGCAGTATATTCTGATACTGCCAAATGAATTCAAGTCACAGAAAAAACTGAAACTAAAGCTTACGTGAACTCATAGTCAGGANCCACAACACAACCTCCTGGGTATCTCCTTGCATTCAGTTTGATATAGAAAAGTTACTGGTGTAAGGGTTCGGATTCAAAACACAGATAACCAAATATACGTTGATGCTGGTCAAACATCAAAAAGCTATGTGCAGTTTTTCAAACCATGACAGACAGGTCACATGGCACATTTTAGTCACCACTACAGCAAATCCATTCCAGTAACACAAACCTAAAGGAGCCTAAATTTATTCAAAGGGCCTAAAACCTGTTAACACTGAAAACCATAGCCACACCCATGTTTAGCTTCAACAGCTGCCAGATAGGGTCCGTACCAAAAGCTCTGCAGTTTACAATCAACCGTAATCCTCTACTGAACATATTTCAGATGTTCTTCAGCATTTGGAACAAGAATTCCAGGTGCGATATGTGCCACCAGAAATGCCTTGGCATAGACAGTAGCAGGTCTGGAGGGCCCACTTGCGCCAAGGGCTATGAAATCGGAGACAGAAACAATGAAACTGCTTACTGGGGAGGCAGGCAGAAGTCCTCCAGGTCCCACAATATACTGGTTATGCAACAAGGGTGGTACACCTTGGGGCAGGTTTGGGGGAGCTTTGCCTGTAGAATCAAAATACAGACACTTTAACAAGCCTTTAGAAAACAAAAGGCTTCAGCAATGAGACAAGATAGCTCACAAGTTGTGGCAGCTGCACCATCTTAGATTATAAAGAAGAGATTTTTTGCTGTTTGATGAATATGCTCAAAATAGCCTGAAGAGTTTAACCATGCCTTAAGGGAGGGAAAGCACAGGCTACTTCAGCCTGAAAACAGTCCTATCAGAGAATAGCCTGATTTTGTCATTTACTTTGTCCAAGAGGATTACAAGAATTACAGAAACTTCTGTTTTCCTCAGTCCTTTCCTGAAGACAAATACAGAAATTGCTTTCAATCTGAGAGAGCAAATTCTCTCCTTTCATTTTCTGCTCTGTCAACACATTTCCTTTATCACCAGCAATAGACTGGAAAGCATTAAATGTTGCCAGTATATTTTCTGTGGGTGATTTACTACAGCTAGGAATAGCAAGAGAAGACTGAAATGGTTTCAGCTGCCTTTATGAAGCAGTGGTAGGAAGCAGAACACTAAAAGAACAATGCACTTTGGCCAGTCACAAGAAACTTCACTTCCAAGCTATAGAAATGAGAAATCCTTCTGTAACTAAGCCTGATCCTTAGTAATACACCACTCACTTCTCTGTATAAGATTTCCTTTTAGCAGTTCAGGTTCATCAGAGAAGAAAGAGAATTTAGCATTGCTTCCACTTCAGTGCCAAGAAGCCTCCCAGCCCTCTTTCTCCATGGACCCTCCTTCCTAAGTGTTATTTGCTGTGCAATGACCCAGACAATTTTTTTCCTTTCTGTAGAAGCAGCAGTAGGGATGTGACACATGATAACGAGGACACTGCAGTATATTCTGATACTGCCAAATGAATTCAAGTCACAGAAAAAACTGAAACTAAAGCTTACGTGAACTCATAGTCAGGAGCTGATCGCAACTTGGAATACAAACTGGGTGAATTTTCTAGTCCAAAACTTCCCAAGTCAGAACTGCTCTGGAGTGTATTTATAAAACTCTTTGGGGACAGAATGTGCTATATAAATGCCACATAACACCCTAACAAGTATTTCAAATACATAAAACCAGGCAACTTTATTTCATAAGCCAGCAAACAACAGCATGCTGGAAATGCCAGTGAAGAGTGTGGACTTCTTAGCGTTGTTGTGGCAGGTGAGATGCTCAACTGACAGCCCTGCTGACTGAAATCCTCTGTCTATCCACGTGATCTGTCAATATTGCCAACCTGAAGACACTAAGGGAGCTGCCCGTGTGGTAGCAGCTGGTATAGACACACTGGTAACGCTCAGGCCAAGGCTGTTTGTAGTGTTCATACTGCTTGCCATGCTGACAACTGAAGAGGTGGTGCTAGTGGCTGAGGTTGAAGCAGCTGAAAAAGTTGTTGAAGGCTGAAGCGAAGTTGTGTTCTCAACACTAGTGTGCTAGAAAGGAGACAAAAAGAATGAGGATCACAGAGCAAATAAACCACAGTGGAAGATGCTGGGAAAAAGGGAAAAACGAAAAAACCCAAAAACGTTTAAAATAACAGCAGCACATGCAAAAGATATGCATTATCTATGTACCAAGTAAGCAACTAAGTTGCATGCTTGTAATGTTTTTGTGATTTAACGAAAATTGTACGAGAGCTAAACTCAAATTGCTTTACCATCACAACATTATAATACAGTAACCCAAACATAACATATATCATTCCATCACCTGCATTTTGTCAGCTAACCTCTCCAGTGCAGACTGCTAACAGCCCATATTTTGGAGACACTACAGATTGCCCCTTTGAAGTTTGGGTGTTCAGTTTTTTTTTTAAACTAGTCACAAGAAATGCTGGGGTTTTTTTTAATTTCATCTCTCCTAGTTGGACAATTTCTCTCACAGCTGTGTGATTGCAAGTGTTTATCATAGCTATTCCTGATCTATTACAAATTACAAGTGGTAATCACTTTTTCCCCACTAGAGGGCAGACAGTCCTTCTTCTCTGAGGTAAGGCTCTTGTTTTGGCTCTCAGGGTACTGAGACACATCAGACTTTAAGAGATGGTCCTAATTACGAGATAATCCAACTACATGCCAAGCACCTATTTTATACTAACAGGACTCACCACATGTGATGTGCTTGAAGACAACACTGAGGCAGGAGAGAGGCTGCTCTGATGACTGGAAAGGGAGCTGGAAGGAAATTGTAAAGAAATAATAAATTAATTTTCCCTAGAACTATTTTTAACAAATACAAATAGGCAGTAGAACATTAGTTAAAGAATAAAAATTCTAGGTGTGTGTGCACACCTATAGTAACAGAGTAGTTGAAGAAAAAATTACATGTAAGAGTGTGTGTATATGTCTGTGTATGAATACAGACACCTCTACAGGCACTTTTTCCTTTAGTTAGTATCCTACTACCTTTCAATGAAAAAAATAAAGTACAGAGTCATTATTACTAACAAGCAACATCTAAAACACCATTCATTTATATCTTTCAATTTACTGTATCTTTAGAAAAACTATACTTGCTTCAGGAAACAAATAGCAATGACTCCATGACACATAAAGTCCAAAATCAAAACAAGGTTCACACAAACACAAGTCTTATTTCTCATTCTTTCTCTGCTGTTGCTTGCCACAGGGGACAGGTTTTAAATAAGGCAATGCTTTGGTTAGACTCATTATGGTGTTCCTCACATTTTGAGTTGCGTAACATGAATTTGACCAAATAGAACTGTAGGGTATTTACCCCATAATTCATTCAGAGATCTTCAAATGTCTCCCTGAAAGGTGACTGAAACTAGCTCTTAAACATTTAAACTGACAAGTTATATCTTATATTCAAGGACAAGAACGTAACCCACTGCATACAATTTGCAATAAATTGAACCAATATTGAACAAAGATAACCAAAATGAACATATAAAACACATGTATAGTTTGCTTCTCAAAAAAGCCCTTCCTTATTAAATAAGAAGCAGGAGAGAACCTAACAACAAAATTAGTTTAGTGCTCTCTTTGGAAATAGCCACAATAAAACAGCAGTTTTCATACCAAAGCTGACACCGACATTATATGACCTAATTTAAGGGCAAACAATTCTAGTACATCTTCAAGGTGTGGGCCCAGAATAAACCTTGGCAGTTTGACAGATTAACTTTGAGAACTGTCCCCCCCCGCAGGAATTACGACAACATCAATTTAGGCAGCAAGGGAAAACGTAGTTCAGTCCAACATAAGAATTTTATACCACTCCCTCATCCAGTCTTCCAGCTCTTTTAATACACCTTAATTCCCCATCTAACCTATGACAGAGACACAGACTGCAGCGACCAGCTCTACCAAATCATACACCTTTGGAATTCAGGACTCAGGATGATGGCTGAAACTTCGTATCTGTCCAACAGCATCGACCCCCACCTGCAATTTTCATCCATTTATAAAGGTTTTTAACAAATCAATGTCACGAAATGTTTCCAATGTAAAGGGAATAGTTCTTGTTTGACATATTTACAATTTTGTTCAACAAAAAAAAAACTAGAATGTTAAAAGAAAATGAACTATGTCCTAGCTGTGAAACAGGGAAAAACCCCCTCATATCCCACCAAATCAGTTTCTTATATTAACAAATAACGTACAAAGGTGAGTATCAAAAATATAACTCAATCAATACAGCTTCAGGATGTCACCTGACTGAGGATGAAGCTCAAATAACAGACATTCAGAAAAACAGAGACAGTGTAAATGAGCTGATTTGTGCTAGATGCACTTGCAGGAACATCAATCTGATATTTTGAAGTATTTCAAGGAAATCTCTTAGAAAAAAAAACAAACATAGTCTCCCCATGAAATTTATTTCTGCGTTTTAATTTTAAGAAACACAAATATAAGAGACTACATTATTTCAAATTGGCTAGGAAGCAAACTGTTAACGAATTACTTCAAACACAATACTGAAGAAAAACAGCAGGCACAAAGTAGGAAAAATAAACTGGGGGAATCGATTTAGCTAATTTAGCTAGCATGATTGAAGTAAATCTCTTGAAACAGCAAGTTGTATGTGTATCACGAAAGCTTGAGGACAGCAGCTGCTCTGCCACTAGGAGGCAGCCCAGAGCTCATACTTGGCAACAAGAAACATTCTGCTCTCTTCTGAATCTCTCTCCTAACGCTGGTTCATGTCAGAAAAGGGGTCCCTGGTGCCTGACAGCCCCACATGAATTCACCCTTACACCTGTCCTATCCTCAAAACTGACCCCCTCTGTTTATCAGAACTCTACTGTACCTGCTCAGCTGGGAGAGTGAGCTGCTGGCCAGATCACTGGACTGAGGCAAGCTGGGCAATGTTGCCACGTGCTGCGATGCTGAAGGCAGAAGAGAGGCTGTGGTGGACACCACACTGGGCAGAGAACCAGCTGAAGGTAGTGAGGGAGAAGGCTCTGTCTTAGGTGCTGCAACTGATGAAGTAGCTGCAACAAGTTAAAAAAGGCATTAAAATTAAAATTCCAGCATACTTGACATCCGAGCCCAGATGCAGGGACATAGCAGCATTCTCCTCTTGGTCTAAAAAAATCTGACCATTAAGAACTGGTAACCATATCAAGCAATTTAGCTATGAAGGAAACTTCAAACACAACTGAACCACTGTTTTTTTCCCTTTAAGGTCTCCACTTATAATAAATTTACAATTATCACTGCTATACATATAGTAAACTACACCTGCCACTATCTGGATTACTAACTTATGCTTACAAGTAATTTTAAAATCCCTTGCTTTTGGTTCAGCAAACACAAGTAATTTCTGCCTTTTCATGGCACTGTACAAAAACTGTTTCACCTACAGTTCTGTTTCTTCCTTCCAAGCTACACAGCACCTTTGGGGATCAAGACTGAGATTGCTGGAGTACGGGGGTACATAACAACTTATCATTTTGGTATATCAGTCGAAAGTGTACTGCAGTAGAATGAAACAAGCTACAATGAAAGACCAGAATTGAGAACAGCATTAAGCACTTTTTTATGGCTAAGGGATAGTCAAATATTGACTCACTTTACTCAGACAAGAAAAAGCATTAGGTTTTATCTTACATGTTTTAGCTTACACATAAAAACTTATTTATAGGATCACCATATTCTAATAAGATGCTTAAAAATTCTATTGCCCAATATGATTCCCAGCTGTTTCATTTATCTCTTCTCCTATAAAAACAACAAAGAATTTGAGACACTCACCAATAAAACTTAGAAAAGAGTTGACCCTGCCTTCTGCTGGGCCATGTTCCCACACCACACCAGGGACCACACTACCCAGTGGATCATCACTAACATGTAATGTATGTAAAGACACTTTTAGACTGGTCACCAAACAAAATTCAAATACACACTTGGAAGTTTAATACATTAGAGTTTGTTCACTTTATTGATTTGATTTCCTAGCTAAATGACCCAAGTCAAGGAGTTGGGTTGCCATGCAAACAGGAATCATGAGGCCTTGGCATTAAGTATGGCCTCTTAGAGAAGGAAATCCAAGTGACAAACGTGAAAATGAAGGCAGCAATTACATCACCCAATAACTCCTGGTAAAACTCATATAAAAAAGGACTACACAACATTTAAAACTCTCAATATATTAAGAGCAGGATTCCCATCTTGAAGTAAAAGCAGATGGCCTCAACACAAGGAACAGAATCACCATAGTAAGATCCCCTACAAGATGCCTGAATACAACATGTAAGACAAAACCACAAGACAAGTAGGATGGTCGGAAGTAAAACACATCAGTTGTACTTTGAATTAAGGATTTAGGAAGCTCAGGATCTGCATATAAAAGAAGAAGAACAGCAAAGAAAAGAGATGAACAACTGAGAACATTATAGCACATACAGAAGGGAAAAAGTACTTTCAAACGTTAGGACAAATTCAAAATATTTTGGATGCACAAAATAGACTCAATGGAAGAAGAAAACAGAAATGCTCTCAAAGGAAAATCGGCATAGGAAAAGAGACTAGTAAAGCCATTACAGACATGTATGACACTAGTAAAGACATTACAATACGAAAGTATTAGGAATTCTCAGATCTTTGTTTTCTGTAGCAAAAGGACAGGTTCTGTAGTGAATTTCACAGATTGTTTATTAACTCTGTAAATGACACTACGAGAGTTTTCATGTTCAAAAGCTGTCTTTGTATATGTCTACCTTTTAGACAGTAACTACTGGAGCGTGAACGCTCCTGCTCCTTTAAATTCAACTTGGCACTAACAAAACACTGTCCCACAAACGGCCTACCTGAAGAGATGCTTAAGAGGAGGTTAGACCTAAAATTAAGGTGCTGGAATTCCAAAAGATATTAATTCACACTATTGTCCTCAAGAACTCCCACAGAGCAGCACAAAGATCGGAAGAGTGAATACTATAATTATTTTAACTCCAAGTAGAGAGCTGCAAGTGTGCTACAGGTCTACGCTACATTAGAAATGGGCCAAGATGAAGAAACTAACACCTATACCAGAGTCAATATTGAAGTATTGTTTGCAAGGTATCAAGAAAATTGGCAGAGGGAACTGTTTTTCACCTTTATTCCCCACAGGTTTCTAACAGGGCAGAGACAGAACTACACCTAGTGAGAGGTGCATTTAAAGAACGTGGCTTCGTTTCACTACAGCTACATGCAATTTGCAGCTTCCCAACTCAGAATTGGAGGAACTGCTAAGAAATTTCATACTGATTTTTAATTTTGCATTTTTATTTTATATTTAAGTATTTCTGCCAGGTAAATTCAAAAGAAAAATCAGCAGCAAAGCAGCTTCTCTAATTCTAAGGCTGTTTAGGTATGTAGATTTAATAGACCTGCCTTCATATTTCAACTGTAGTCAAGAAGCAAGAAGTATTTTATGCAAGCACAAATAAAGTCAAATAGGTTAGCCATAAATTAGTCATGGAGAACAATATAAAACATTAAGCCCAATGTCAATGCTATGCTTGTGTGCACAGCAAGTAGCAAGGAATGAACATAAAGTCCTGTGCTCAACCAAGCTTTGAAAACTTACTGTCAAGTGTTGCCTGTGTCCTAACACCACTATGCCCATTCTGTAAACAAAGAAGAAATAAATTAATAAATCATCTTAGAGGTATATTAAATGTTCAGACTGAATCACACATCGAACATGCTTCATGCAAAATTCTATATTCATACTAAATTGAACAACAAGGCAGAAAATAAATTTTTACTGCCTTTAAAAAAACCACATAATAAAGTTGTCTCAAGTGCAAGGTGTCCTGAACATAGNCTTGAGAGGCACCAGTTGTTTTTTGGATAACGCTGGAGTACAGAAGTGGATAGTCTATGCTTGATCCTCACCAGTACATACGAGCTAGTGCAGAAGACAAGTGTGACTGAGCCAACACATAACAAAGGCCAGAAGTAAATAAAATTAAAAACTCTCACAAGTTCCTAAAATATTCAATAAACTCAGTTCTCTTAAAACAAACCTACATACAAATTCCATACAAAAAAACAAATTCCACATACAAAGAGAGCAGGTGTGTTTGAATCTCCGGAGAGATTCTTTGTCCTATATTAGACCTGTCCTTATGCTTATTAAAATAACACATGAAACTAATTCCCACTGGTGTTTAAATACAACACCAAAGTAATGCTGGAGGGGCCAAAAAAATTGGGATCCATTTGCTAGGTGCCATATAAATTTAGTAAATAATATACCTTTGTATGGAAACTGTCAAGTTATGGCAAAATACCACAACTAATATTTACATACAGAGACAATTCCTTTTTTAAAAGTTTAGCTTCAGGGAAGGAAACTCTAGTAGAATTTTTAAGTGTTACTAAAAAAAAGGTCAAAAGACAATTTAGGATGCCAAAACCCACAAAATCAGAAGCTCTTATATCCCGAATACAGTATTACCAAAAATGACTACACACCAGGAAAAGCAAAAACAAGTAGGACAGTGGGCTTGGGAATCAAAAATACCACTTGGCTCGGTTAAAGAATTAACGTACCAGGGGAATACAAACCTAGCACAGGTAAGAATATTCCCCCTTCTCAAGGTCCTGTTCCTGTAAGGGACTCACCGTAACTGCAACAGGGCTTGGTTCAGACGGAGCCATGGAGCTTTGGTATGCTATCCTGCTATGCACAGAAGTCTGCTCATAGGAAGAAGTTGTTACTGGGCTACTGCTCTGGGATGAGCAGGTCAGACTGGAAGAGCTGATGGCAGAGGTTGTGTAGGTGGAGTCCTGTACTGTATTGGATATTGGCAGAGAGGTATTCAAAGGATCACTGGAAAAAATAATTATTTATCATCTTGGTAAGTATTTCAAATACCTTCCTGAAAATATCAGCTCCTATACAGCTACCTAGAACTATCTTAAACATGCAGAAAAATCTACACTATTAATATTAGAAAATCTAAGCATGTAAAAAAAAAAATTAACATTGCTTTGGTCCTCACTAATCACTGCTTCAAAATATCACCTGCACTAAGCACCATTCAACTTCCTCATTCCAGCCTAACCAAGACAAGAATTTACACACAAGCACTTTTCAGTCATTTCCACCTTCAACAAGGATAAATGAATGATCATAATCTTTCTTTTCTAAAGAAGCAAAATCGATAGTCTGGTATATGATGAATACCAAAATAGGATTCTTTTCACAACAGAATTCTAATGTTACAGAATGAACTATGTAAGGAGCTAAAAAATTCTTTAAAACATGCAGGAATATTTTACTTTCCAATTAGCTTAAATATCACGTATAAAACTAAAAGTTAATGCGAAAGTTCATTTTTATTAATATTTCTGAATTAACTTCAGGAAGCTTTTTACTGATGCTGATTTTTCAATGAATAAAGAATTACAAATGGTTTACTAGTACACTGGCACTTATCATTGGCTGCTTCAGCATTTCAGTAAGAGCTTCTGCATACAGAAAGCCTAGCTTCTTTTTTTATTTTCTCATCCTGTAAGAGTATCAGATCCATAACCTGGTGGCAAGGCAATCTACTAATACGCATATATGGTACAAAGGTCAACTCTGCTGGATCAGACGAAGAAAAACATGGGTAGTGAGGAACAAACCCCCAAAACACTTGAAAATCAGGGCAATTTAACATAAGAAAGAAATACTGTAAAGGATAGCTTATTATAAGGCTATTTATATTCATGCCATCTCCAGTTTCACATCTACCAATCCAGGGAGAGTTTGAATATCATTAGAGAAGTAATTTATCATTTAAGATACAGTCCACGGAAAATAAGTCATCATATTTCCCCCTCTCATTACATTGTAATGGGTCTTGATGTTTTTGGCACAAACTCGACCCCTTTCAAGAGCACCTGAGAACTCAGGAGGGCAACTCACACATACTTTACAGATTTTGAATATAAGCTATTGTTGGTCGCCTGGCTGGTATTCTCACTGCTTGAAGCTGATCCAAACTCTGGGAGTGTAGGCTCTGATCCAAACTCAAGAGCTCCAAACTGAACATTTAACCCTGTCATGTCTGCTGATCCAGGCATCTCCACAGCAGAGGCAGGAATCTTAAAGGAAGAAAAAAAGTCATAATTCCTTCGCATGCATCTGCAACCTGAAATTAACTCACTGATTCTCCTCTAATCAGGAGCTCAAGGAGTAAACCATACTATTCTACAATAACGATCTGTGCACATCCCTCCCTGCTCCACCAATATTCATACTGTGGCTACTAAGTCAATCTAAAAATCACTTGGCAACAGTCATTTTTGATACAGAGTAACCAGGTACATGCTTGCAAAAGATATCACCACAATATTTTGGACCTAATAACTATCCAGCTTAGTATTTCCTGCTTTATAAATAAGAAATATACCAAGGTCTTTGCTCTCCTTCTCCCTAGGAATTTATATGAAACATACACCGAATCAGAATCATAGAATCATTTAGTTTGGACAAGAACATTAAGACCAAGTTCAATTATTAACGCCAGCACTACCAAGTTCTAAATCATGTCTCTAAGCACGTCTTCACATTTTCTAAACACTTCCAGGGATGGTAACTCTGCCACTTACCTGGGCAGCCTGCTCCAGTGATTGACAACCCCCTCAGTGATGACATTTTTCCTAATATCCAATCTAAACCTTCCCTAGTGCAACTTGAGGCTGTTTCCTCTTGTCTCGTCACTTGTTACTGGGAGAAGAGACTAATCTCCACCTGGCTACAGCCTCCTTTTTAGAGAGTGATCAGGTTTCTCCTGAGCATCCTTTTCTCCAGACTGAGCCCCCGCACCTCCCTCAGCTGCTCCTCAGACCTGTGCTCCAGATCCTTCCCCAACTCTGTTCCCTTCTCTGAACACACTACAGCCCCTCAACATCTTTCTTGTGTGAGGCACCCAGAACTGGACACAGGATTTGTGGTGCAGCCTCACCAGTGCCTAGTACAGAGGGACAGTCACTGCCCTAGTCCTGCTGGCCACACCACTGCTGACAAGTTTTGTGGTTTTTATGTTAACTAATGAGAAGCCACCACTCAATTACCCACCTTGGATGCTGGAGTTATCCTCCGTTTCGGTGGTTTTATCTGTTTCTGCTGGGTTTGATGAACAGTCACTGCCTGGTTATCCATAGTGATAGAGGGAAGCTGTAATATTTTGCTAACAGCTGTAGAGGTGTCTACTGGTGATGGCTCTCGGAGTTTTATCTGGGAGGAGGATGACTCCAGCCCAGGAGGAGGAACAGGAACCACCTGCATTTGTTGTTGCTGTCGCTGGGTCAGCTGGCTCAGAACTGGAGATGGCTCAGGCTGGGATTTAAAGTCTGGTCAGTGTTGGGAAAAAGAAATATCAAAATTAAAGCACTCAACTCTGCCCTTCACAGTTCTACTCTTTATGCAAGAATCTGGGTGATGCTTAATAGTTATGATTCTATAGCATTTGCAAGTCTTTTCAGACATCACAAGGGCTTCCCATGGACCATTACCACTCTAATACCAATAAGGACAATAGTCAAGACATCTACTTTAAATAAACAGCTGTGGCCAAGCACTATTTAGTTTTTTTCAAATATATGAAAACAAACCTACCTACACAGTCACAATATTATCACGTACAAGTCCTCAAAAATGGATTATTTTAATCAAACACCTCAAGTTTCATTGTAATTAACTGTGCTGATAAAATGCGATTACTTCCAAGGGGTCAAGAGTTGTAGCAATTAAGAGGTATTAGGATTTAGGATTCCCTACCCCTGCAAAAAAGAAGATTTAAAAAAACCAGAAAGTCTTCTACCATCTCATAATAGCTGAGAACCAAAGAGATGCTGGACATGAACAGCTTTTTTCCCCTTTCATAGTCAAGAAAACCATCAAGTGATCTAAAGCACTGGTCAACTGCCATGGAGACCTCCAGCATTTCCAGTGTGAAGGGGTTTTTATTCAGTTGGTGAAGTCCACTAAAAAGCATTAAAATGTACATAAATTTTTTTAGAATTTCTGCACGTCAAAGATAGCAATTGCTACCAATGGCTGCTTATCTACACAAACATATATGCATACATGAGAGACACAAGAGCTACCCTCTTCACAGTGAGGATACTGCTAGGAACAACACTGCAGAAGCCAAGTTTCTGTCATTTTCACTGTTGCTACTAATTTTACTCAATTATATGAAAAATTCATACAATTACAAATACACAAAACAAGTAACCTGAATCATTCAGAGCACACTAGGGAAAGAACACTGAGGCGTGATGCACATTATGAAGAAATTACATAGAACTCATTCAAAATTCATGCAATGATTAGAAGAGAAAATCTGTGAAAAAAATAACAAAATATAGCATACAACTTTACACTCAGCTAAAAGCAGCATAGGTACAATGAAAATAAGTCTTTTTCAGCATTTGTTGGAAAATAGTCACCAACGAAGTTCTATGAAAATATTCAAACACACTAAATCAAAGATGTCATTAACTGGAAGGCTCAACAACTTCAAAGATGTAATGACATTTATGGATAGGCTTAAGCTTAAGAAAACTTAGTTTATGATATACTTGTGATGTCTATTACCAGCAAATAAACCAAACACTTAAACTGCTGTAAGTAATTGTATTACTAGGATTAATTTTTTTAGAAAAAGTCTGTCATTGAAGTAATTTTAAACTATCATTGGCATTAAGAAATCTTACTGGATAATAGAGAGAGAAAGAGAGAAGAAGTAGTGTCCAAGCACTTACCAAACTGACTGAGAACTGAGGACTGAGTAATAGGTGGTTTTAGATCCCAGGATGACGCAGCAGCTGTGCTAGTGGTGGCAGAACTGCTATTGGTTTGTTGAGAGGTAAACTGACCCAATCCTGGTGATTTCAGTTGGTCCAAGATTTGGGAACCAGTAGAGTTTGCCAGTTTAGAGGATCTGAGTTCTCCAAAGCCAGAACAAAGAACTGCCGACTACCAAAATACAAAGAAGAAGAGGGGAAGGACATGAGTTAATATTTCAACTAATAATAATAATAATACTTAATTACAGTGTCAATGTCTACAGCTGCTATCCGGTAGCAATTAAAATCTTTTCAGACCCAGATTACTAATAAATGACCAGTAAAAACTTCCACCACTGTAATTGCAATAATACTAACTTACTTGGACCCATGCATCTTAAAATATCATAGATTTACTCATAGTTGGACTGATTTTTAGAGAATAAACACCTCATCTCACATCCTCAAAACTGACTCAGAAATAGGCATGCTTCCACAAGAAGCAGTCAAATATGTGCTTGGAAATAACACATCAGTTTTCTGGCCTAGAACTCTTAACTATAAACAAATTATTTTATCCTACATCAGCAAGCAATAAGCACATCTGCTCTCTAATCAAAAATTAATATAACTACGTCATGTAAAGCCAGAAATAACTAATCAGCAAAACGAAAAAAGTACTTTTTTTTGAGGGGGGAGGAGGGGTGAAAGAAAGGAATTATATTCTTCATGCTCAACTTTTTCAACAAATATGAAAGCCTCTCACTAAATTCAGCACTGGAAACATTGTTCAACCGGAAATATTTACTCTTGAACAACATTCAGAACATGTAATATTTAGAAAGCATAAAATAGTTTTACCAGACTTTGAGGAGAGTAAGAGTTTACAGCACTGGAGCTGCCTGTTCCTGATGCCATCTGGGTGCTGTGCTGAGAATTTGTGAATACTAAGGCTTGGCCAAAGCTCTGCTGCTGGGGAGCCTCAAATGAGTTGCCTTCTGTCTCTTGGGTAGATGTCACCGGCTTTTGAAGCAGTGTCACCAAATCAATGCTGTAAGACAAAGTGAAATTTGATTGGAATGAACACAGTGATTAAACTGCATTGACATTGAGGAAAGCACTAACAATACTAAAGCTGCCACCCCAGCAACAGAATTATTACTGATTAACAGTCTTTTCAAATGCTTTTTGTCTAGCACACAAAAGAGAGAGAAGACAGTTTTTTGCCAGCAAGTAACGAACACAAAAATCCCACCCCAAACTGAATGGATGAACTAAAACATTTTCTAACATAATTTGAGGGACATCCACTGGAAGAACAGAACAAAAAACATATGAATATACTACCTTTAAGAAGAAATAAATATAAACTATAGACCACCTGACACCATGTTTCATGCAAATCACATCCATATTATAAGGAGAATTTTGCCACAGTAACAGCAGAATCAGGACATTTGGGACCATTAGCCTATTTAGTTTTCAGATCTCACGCTATCCAACTACCAAAGTCTTCATCACTAAATTTTAACATGCTGTCCAAGAACATGAGGCTAATGGAAGCAACTGATTCCATGACATCACGAGCAAGGCATTTGAAGACAAAAGCAAGGAAAGGAAGGCAGTTACTGACATACTTTTGGTTCTTGATCTTAACCCTCTATCATCAGTAAAGGCTTGTAACTGTGATGTTTACCAGGGAATTCATCTTTTTGCCAATGCAAGCTTTCATTTAACACATCTGTCAAAGCACTACATTCTGAACACTTTCTGAATCTACAAAGGCATACTTTCCATTTTCTGGATACTAAAGCCAGAGCTTCCTTTTCAACAGCAAAAATTTTTCTTCCCAGATACTTTTCCTCCTGCCTGTAAGCAGTCCTGATGCAGAAGATGTATTATGCTCACATTTCTGGTAAGTTTGTCTCAACTTTCGCAGTCAAAAATATGTAACTCAGGAACTCACAGAAAGAACAATTTGCAAGCAAGGCTTTTTCAATTTTGACATGAGTTTGACCAATCTCTGACAGAGTTTTTATTCAATATTTTACGTATGCAAGCTAAAATTCCTTAATCAAGGAGAAGGTTATTAAAGTATAGGGAAAACATGGAAGAGCCTACCTTTGCCCAGCAGTCACATGATTTTCAGGTGGAGCAGAAGAGGCAGTGAAGACTTTTGTTTCAGAAAGCTGAAAAAGAGATGGGGAAAGTATTTTAATCCCACACATGCTCACACTTTCTTGCAACATCTGCAGAAATTCCATTTTGGTCACACACTTTCTAGATAATAGGAAAGTCAAACTACCATTACAAACAGCTACTCTGAAGCTCTGCTTAAAAAGTCAAAAACATGTAGTCAAACTTCAGCAAAATCTTCTCCACAGAATCAAGTACCTATTTAATTAGAGGGTTGGGTTATGAAATTTGACCTACTGAAAACACACCGTATAGAACAGTATACCAATGTAACTACATCAGCTTGGGAAACAGTTTAACTGAAATACACCAGCAGAAAGTAATAAAGGTGACAGCCATTCTATCATCAGTGTGCAAACAACCAATGGCATTATGGAGCAACTCTGATAAATCTTGTTGCACAAGGGTCACTGCTCCCATGTATCCTTCTATCTGACATTTCAGCTCCCACCACCAGCAGAGGCAGCTAAGTACAGGTGAGTACAGTGAACCAGCATTCATGGTTCCTTCTTGGCAGCTCTGTTAGGAGAGGCAATAACGTCTTTAATTGAGCGCTCTGAGAGCCCGAGCTCAGAAACTGTAATAAAATGAGGGCCATGCTGACACTCATGTTACAAGTGAGACCACCCACAGAGGAAAGGTGCACTGTTTCCACCATGCTGTTACAACACAGACAGATACTCGCACAGGCGTCTGGGGAAGTGGAGCTGGTTGGGACATCGGGGGAAAAGAGGGGGTTGGTTTTTTGCTGTGTGGTTGGATTTTTAAATAGTTTTTCTTGTTTTAAAAGTAGTAGTTTAACAGCTACAACTTCCTAAGGCTAATTTGTTTCTATTGACAATGTTGCAATTAACCTGCAAACCAGAATAGGTCTTAAACCAGTACAGGTTAGGTTTAGCAAAACAGAGATATGCATGTACAATGTTTATATTTTAAATTTCATTTTCACAAAATTACCCTTAATTCCTTTAGTGTAGCCTTGTCTTTGACTGAAGAATAACTGACCTATTCAAATTGCAAAGAATCTAGAATGTGCCATTTGATACAACTCTTCTAGGAAATGATGCATTTTTAATTGCATACATTTCTAGCAGCCCAGTTTAAAGGACATCACAGACATGAGCCAATTTCATCTGCCATCCCAGAGACACTGGGAGCATGTGTATCCCTGAACATGGATATCTGATAGGGGTCCCCCATGAAACACTGTTGATTTAAGAAGGGCACAGAAGGGCTGACTGCGACCAAGTCACCACTCAGAGGCAGAGTACAGATATTTCACATACTCTCCCAGCATCCTCTTACAAGCAGCACATGAGGCCATGAAGAAATCAGTACTACCACAGTTCCTCCCTCAATTTCTTGCCCTTCCCTTGCTGCCAACGCAATGCACTTCAATCCCTCATTTCTGGATCACCTGTCGTGAGATTAATGCTGACAGCCCACAACTCTGTGTACCAAGCAAAACAAAGAAAGAACATTCTGCTTAAGTACATTTCAGTTAAATAGGCTGTTTATCTATTGTTCAGCACTTTGCCCACCTTGTCTTTTATTTTAGAGTAATGTGTACTGTACTTTCTGGGGTATTATGATATTCCTGCATTATAAAGCACAAGGCGGTCAGCTAATGGCACAAGCACCACTCTATAAGTCTGCAATCCCTTGGTTAAATATTAAATTCTTTGTAATGTCAACAGTTTCTTACACTCACATAACCCAGGAAAAGACTAACCATGGACAAAACATGGATGAACCCCAAAAATTAAGCAAATTAAGGAGACTGAGGATGTTTGTGACAATGCAAAAGCATGCTTGATGCGTGAGATAGTAAATGTTCTCTACAGATGAACCAGCATGCAAACAAAAGTCTCCAGTTCAGTTACACTGAGGTTTACACTACACCCTGTGGCAAACTCATTGTCACAAGGTCCAGTCAAGCACTTAATTCAGGATTCTGCAAGGATTGCGGCATTTGTCAAAACATTTATTTCATGCTGCAGCAGCTGAAAAGTTTTATTACACGGATGTATTTAGTATTTCTCAGAAGTAGTATTTTCAGCTCCTAATCAAGCCATTATGCTTGCTGCACACTACACTCACAAATCTTTCACTGAGGCTCTGACATTTTCCCAGAACTGAACCAATGGTTGTGAGCCATTCGTTGGTGTTGGCCTCACAGGGGTATGTCCACCATCCGCAGTGAAATGCCCGTGCCTTCCAGCTCCTGCTCCTATGATAAAATCATTCTCCAATCACCAAACAGACAACACACTTGACAACTAGCTGTCAGGTCCTAAAATAGTACAGGAATGGTGAGGAGAAGAGGAAAATATACTCCAGCAACCTCACAGAAACTCAACATCAACAAGTCAGAAACGAAAAAAAAGGTTATTACTGTTTTGGTATTACATAGTGAAGGCAAAGAAATTAAAACAAGTTCTCATGCTGCTTCCTGGTAAAAAAACCACTTCCACCAACACACTTTTTTTTTCTTTTCTTCAAAAGGTGTTGCTGCTGTTTCAAATAAAAACTAGTACTACCAACACTCTACAGAAAATGTTCGCCATCACTCACTTTACGGCAATTCATATTTATTCTATTTATCTCCTTTGGAATAGTTTCTGTATTTCAACTTTGTTTTCTTTAGCCAGGAGAGCATGATCACAATTTTAAGAGCAGAATCCAGAGCCACCTACAGTGGCCCAATATTTGTCTAGTACATTGTTCATGCCCTGAATGTCCCTTTAAGAAAATACAATCTCCTATTTTCACTGCAAGCAGTTTCAACTCTATTTAGTAGAACCTTGACAACCTATTATACTTGCTCAATACTCACTACAAAGGTAAGGACCAGACAGTACTATTAGGTCACAAAGACCTAATTCTTCTTGGGTCAAACAACGTTAAATTTCACTCACTTGCTCATAACTTGTATCTGACTAGAGAACACCACACTTTAACAGAAATATTCTTTAGAGAAACACCTGGTCTTTCCCTGCAGACAGCAAACATAACAGCTTCCTTCGTAGTTTTAATCAACAGTCATGCCACTAGAACTGTTTGTTACATACTTAAATGCATGGATCCATTTTCCAGACACAGGCTCATACTACACCCCTGCTAGACTAAAATCAGAGTCCATCATATGCTCCTAAAGTAACCCTTTCAGATTCCTTAACTAAAATCTCTCTTCTCAAGGATCTTTGATCAGTCATTTTCAGCTATTATACACAATTTTTGACCTGTAAAAGCAATGAGAAATTGGATTTGGTACTTAAGATCAAGTTCAGGAGCATCCCCATACAGAAATATAACTGAAGAATAATTAAGAGATGGGAAAGAGTGCCAACAGGCAAAAAGACTTCAAAAGGAGCTTTTTTGAAGCAGCATCAGCTCATGCTGAGCTGTTCTTTTTTCATCAGTCACTAAAATCCTCAATCCTGAAAAGTTTTGAGTTGTTGCTTTCCAGACACCAGGCCCTTGTTCTGAAGGTGAGTCTTCATTCCTATAAAACAAATGGATACTTGGCTACATTAAAGCATTTTTCATTGGAACAGGTCAAATCTTGCAGAGGTCCAAATCTCTCCACATGACTGGCTTACTTTCAAACGCTATTCCAATACTTTTTGGATTTCACAAACATTTTATTAAGGAATTATTTTAGTTTTACTTCCCAATCATTGACAGAGGAACTAGATGGCATGTGGCCCTGGACTGGGGGGGACTAATAGCCCTTCTACAAAAGCCCACATTCAATAAGGGTCCTTCTGTAATAGATTTATTTGCCAAAATTTGCAAGGTAGATTTCAATACACTATTACTTTTTGTGATAGAATGTTATTATTTTTAGAACATAGGATGTAATATATTTTTCCTTTTTCTCTATTTTTTTGTGCATGTTTTGGGTTAATGTATCTGCATCTTGACATTTCATTCACTCTTTCTGAATATTAGCAGACAAACAACTTTCTCCTAGGTTACAGGGATTTTTCCATGATGCAAAATTAATAAAAATTAACAATGGGCTAGAGATTTTGAAATTAATTTGCAAATTATTCAGCTCTAGTAACTAATTTAAAAAAATTCATTCCTAGTCAGCATTGCTCAACACCCCTCCCATACAGCAAATGCTGCATTGTACCAGCATCAAACAGGGGTGAGAACACCCCCCAAATATCCACCATTCTTAGCCCTCAGTCCACCTCTAGCACATACTGAAGAAACTGAGGATAGGTTTAAAGTATGTCAGCTTTTGATGACATTAATTGATACAGAAAACCTAGGAATTTAAAAGTTTCTTTCAATTATCTCAAAAGATACATCCCAGACGTTAGGTAAGGATGGAGTTTACGTATCAGTTACATGAACATTCACACATTTCCAGGAATAAAACTGACATGCCACCCCACAGGAGGCAAAAGGGATGACTTCTATGACAATCTCTCACTCTTCTGAAAATGAACTTGGAATAACGGGTTACTTCAAATATTTCATTTTTGAAAACAACACAAACTCTGAAGAGAGTAAATAATCAACTGGAATATCCAGTTGATATCCAACTAGTTGTACTTACATCTTCATTCCAGTCTTCTGCTGTCCATTCTTCTATTGAGTTCTTCCATGCTCCTATTATAATTAGGGGAAAGAAAGAAAATACATACAAGTTAAAGGCACAACACTGTGTTTCATTCCTTCTGCTTTACAAGCAATCCTGTTTTCATTATCAGTGGAACACAGAGCAAAGAGATGGAGGTTGGAAACATTTGGAAACATGATTGCAAGCTCTATGAAACTGGTCAGCAGAATTAAAATTTTGGGAGGGAAACACCACCACTCCTCCATCCGCCCTACCTTTAAAGTCTGACTTCAGGAATTTCTTAGACTCTATAGTACCAGACTTAATTCGCATGAACACGCATCTGCACCCAGTGATTAATCCCAAACATTGGAAGAACTTCCTCCTATGGGTCCAACAACGGTGAGAGGTTACTCAACCTTCCCACAGACACCCTAGTTTCATGCACGAATTCATACAGAACAAAACACAGCCACAACATCTTTTTCAATACCTACAATCCTACTTTCAAAACATTCAAATTCAAGACCCAAGCTATGTCTGTGGAGACTACTTTCCAACCTGCTAACTCACTCCTCAGAGTTGAACAACTCCAATTCCTACCTCTGAGAGAGCAATTTATTTTAAAACATAAATAATTCTTACAATGGTAGCAGGACAGTCTTTAAATTTTCACTATAGCTAAAAAACACTGTAATTTGTGGCAGAGTTGATTTGGCAAGCACTGGAGCACAGTGCAGCATGCAAAAATAGGAAAACTACAGAAAACCACCTTATGGATGCAAAAATGTGACCCCCATCTGTAGGAAACAGCAGGCACAGACATGCAAAAGCAATAAAGGGACTGGAGGCCTTGACCACCAGCAGAAGTATGGGGAAGGTTATCCCAATAATGACCAGAGCCTTTGGTAAACTGTGCAACCACGAGCAAAGAAAACACCACCACCAAAGGTAGAGTTGCCAGCACCTTGGATCAAGTATAAAGCTGAAGGACTGCTGCTTCAATCATCTCCTTTCAGTTAACAGGAACTGTCTGAGACCCATTAATCCAGAAACAAGCCCCCCAAAGACAGCATCAGAGCCACCTGGTACTAACGCCAGCACTGCACTGGTGCTTGCTCTCATACCCTGTGACACCGCAGCGGCTTCTGGCAGAGGAGAGTTGAGCGGTGCCAGTCCTGTCAGGCAAAGGGGCCCACCATGATGGTTACACACAGTGCAGGGAAGAGAGAGGGACTATATCTTGGAATTTAAAATTATTTGGCAGGTCCTGAGCAAGATAATATCCACCCTGTGTGGGCTCTGTGGAGCAATATAGAGTTGCCTGAAACATCTCATGCTCACATTTTAGCAAACAGCCTCAAACCAGGGCTGATGTTTTTACAAATAACCATACCCTATAGCAAAACTACTACAACGCCTCAAATTTCTAGACTAATCCACATTTCTACAGAAATTTTGGAAAGGAGGAAAAGCACAATGTGCAGCAGTTTTTAAAGGAACAGTTGCTTTTCTTTTTCTTCCTCTGACCAGCACAGAATCCCTTCCCACAGTATTTCTTCTTTGAAGAAAAAATCAAGTATTTACCCTGCTTGTATTTATCTCCCATAAGCCAGTGCCATGGCCTGTCTCTAGAAGACAAGCCTTGCACTGACACCAGAACACTAAAACAGAGCTTGGAGTCTGATAAAATAAACACTACAAGAGCTCGGATACATCAAGTCAGACTTCTGAGTATTTTCCACCACCTTTGGGAGACCAAACCTGTTCGGAACAATACTTCTGATGTTTTCCTGACATTCAATTTAAGCAATTATCTGTTGTTTCCTCTTATAAAACCAGTTCTTAGACTTTACTCTTTTAAATACTGTGTACAGCCTTTCACCCTTTAATTAGTTTATCCAAGCTGCTAGGTTTACTAGTGTAATTTACTAACACTCTTCCTTCCCAACTCAGTCTTTCCAGTCTCAGTTATTTCAGTACTCTTCCCTGCACTAAATCCAGTTTTCTAATGTCTTCCTCCTATTGATGGGATTTCTAAGCCAGATCTTGCCACAGGTACATCAATTTCTTTTTAGTCCAAAATCCACCTTAGCATTACTGCAACTCATGCATCCTCTTCCCAATCCTTCCCCCAAGCTTTGCAAAGCATCACAATTCAAGGATTCTTTATTTTCCATCAAAATTAGACTTTGTGTTTTCAAGGATCCTTGTCACACCAGCTTCAACCTAGATGCTTATTTGTAACCCTTTCCTGTTTCTCTTTGTAACAAGGTCAATTTGAGAAACTTATCAAGCCAATAAAAATACAATACATCTTTTGATGAGTCTTCAGCTATTTTCCTCCAATCCTCCTCTCTTCCTGTCACACTACTTAATTTTTTACTCTTTCTTTGAATAATCATTGATATTAGCCCTAAAATAAACTTAACTTGGTCTATGCCAAACTTACATACTAATTCTTTCTGTCTGGATTACATTTGCATTCCAGACAGACTCGAAGGTTTCCTTAAAATGCTCCCTTCTGACTTTTACGGCAGGTATTAAAAAAAACACACAAAAACACCACAAAAACAAAAACCCAAACACCAACTTCCTTGTACCTTCCAAGGAGCATATCTGGCCCTCTACAGTTCAACTATTACTCTATAATTCATTTTTTATTTCTTGTCGTTCTTCAGTTTCAGAGTAATTTAAGGCTATTCATAACTAAGACAACAAAGGAAGTTTTTCCATGAAACTTATGAAATGCTATCAAAGTAGAGACGCAAATTACCAGAACATAAGGCCATTTTTACAAATAACTTTGAGCAGTGAGCACCTCCAATACAAATTATGTATAAGAACTGCTGTGATTTGCGCTCATTTTCTCCCATTGCCCTGCACATTACAAAAAAGGTAAGAGAGGAATCACGCTATTCAAGTTTAGTCCCTTTTGAAGGGGGATTGGTCATTTTGTTTCTCCTCATCTGTCCCTTCTCTTTGGCTTTCATCTGTACATTATTTCTACATAAATTAGAATGCAGGAAAACTGATGCTGTATTATTTGGAATACAATTAGACTTAAAAATTACGAACTATTAAAGATTTGTCCTTCAGTCTAGATTTCAACCAACACTAAATTTTACCTCCACAGAACCAGCTAGCTTTTCTACTGGATTACACAATGGTGCACCTGGAAACACTATTCACTATTCAAGTTACTGTGAGCCCTCTGCCATCTGCAACAACTCAGGGCATGAGGTTCTAGAGCACTTTCAGAGTACACATGACAGAACATACCTTTTGGAAACAAATACTGTATTGATTTTTAATGAAAATATTCATTTCCCCAGCACTGGCTAAAGGAAGAAATACTTAGTAAATAACTCAGAATGTCACAAAGAGTTTATAAGTGTATGATGTCTTCAGAAATTTTTTTGACAAGCAAAGATCTCTTATTTCTCTCTAAGCAGTCACCCAGTTATCTCCTCTTTAATGTAACTGCGGATGAAAGACTATTTTTCCAAGTAGATATCATGAGCTAATATTGTTTACTTCCTTTTTAGATGAAATAAGAAATGGGACTGGGTAATGAAGAATACAGGGATTTTCTTCCTGTCTTTCCTGAATAAACTCTTACTTGACATCTATAAAGCCCATTGCAGGTTTTATAGTTTCCCATATACATACAGTTTCCACATTCAAAACTTTAGTTAACTCCACATTGGGAACGTAACTGGGTCAATTTGTAATTAACAAAAGAGCACTGTAAATTTAGGGGGAAAAAACCTGAAAATTTATATTTGAGATTAACAAGCCAAATCATGCTCAACTTTACGCAACCTACTTCCAGCCCCATATCCTGTCAGCCACTGTCCCCCCCAGCACTGCTTCCATGTTCCTTCCCAGCAGACTCTTTTGCTGTAAAATTACCACCCCAGCTGCAGCTTCCTCTCAAAACCCTCAAGATGCTTTCCATCACAAGGCTGAAAGTGCTACCCACTTGACAAAACGAATGATTTCATTTTAAAGCCTGTTCTTTCTGAAGTGATTCCTTTTGGCCCATGCACTTCTTTCAGACATTCCTAGAGCTTGTCTAAAGAAGGAACACCATAAAAGAAAGCATTCTTTAGAGAGACATTTTTGGTTAATCATTTAAGGTGCCTTTGTCATTTGAAAGTAAATTAAGATTAGCAACAAAAAGGTACTTAATACCCAACAAGAACATTCACACTTACCTAGTTCACTTCAAATTTCCGACAACTGAGTAATTTTGCAGGAACTCCCTCACAATGACACCCACTCATTCATACCTCAAAGACTGATTCATCTGACAAGGCCAGGGAAAATTCCCAAATGCCCTGTCACACCTTTTTCATACAATGTTTCCCTAATTTCCATGCATGCCTTAAGCTGTGCTACTGAAGTCCAGTGTGGTGGTGGCATGTGCACAGCAAAAGTGCTCTTGGCATCCAAACAGAAATTCCACACATGAAAACACTGAATTTCCACCACTCTGCCAGTAACTCACCCTTCATTGTGACACAATCATATTATCAGAGGATCTGTTTACCCACACCACACTACTCTTATTCCTAGGCAGAATTCTTCCTGAACACTTACTGAACACTGAGGAGATGCCTACAAGAACAGAGGCTGCTGTAACAGAGGCACATGGAGACTACTCTGAGTTAGCAGGGAGGGTCTCAGAACACTTGAGTTCATTTTGGAAGTGGAGCACAAGTCATACGTAAGCTACAAGTTTACAACTGCAGTCAGTAGTAACAAACCAGTGATTCTCTACCTCTGGTCCAATCTCCTTGTACCTTTCTTGTAGATCTTTGTTTACTCAGTTAACCTTATAGCTTCTGCAGTACTTGTAATAACACACCCTGCCCCTCGCTATCAGGTAGCAAACAGCAATCTAAGAGTCCCCAGAGGAATTTTCAAGACATTAGGTATCTTCCTTATTTGAAAAACTAATGTGAGTGAAAACAAAAGGTGTATTTCTGTTTGTGCTACAGCACCAAGTAATTGAAAAAGTAATTCCTTAGAGAGATACCTTATTTGGCAAGAATGCTCCCATTAACAACCACTAATACACTCAAAGCCTTTCTTCCACACTGGATCAAAAGGCATTCAGAGTGACAAAACTGCTGCTTAATAAGCCTCCCTAAACTCTGAGCCTGTTGTCTTCTCTGGTTAAGTGGAAAATGGCTTGTAAGACATTCAGAAAGCTGCATCTCAACTGACTCACAGCAGAGCTCAATAGAGCCCTTCAGGATCAGCTTCCACACTTGACACAGGAGTTGATGAAAAATCACCTGAGCAGGCTTCACCAATGAAGAGATCAGAAGAGTTACCCATTGCTGCAGTTAAAAGATATTCACTCCGTCATTCTCAAGTGAGGACAAAAACATACATGACTTTCTCCATTCTAACACAAGGTTTGCTTTGCCTTCATCTCCTATCACAGAACACAGGAAGCAGCAAGGTATCCCGTTTTTCCCATCACAGATAAGCAGGCCACCCTCCTCATTTCTGAATGAGACCATGAGACCATTGCCAAATGGTTCCTTTCCAAACTATGTCTCTTGCCTTCAGCTGGAAGCGTGTACTTCTCACTTGAAACTTCATACAGAAACACACATGTGCCTCCATCTTCAGACAGGTTTTTTGGCTTCCATTCAAGTGCCTACACATGCTTCAGTTAATTATTTTTCTCTTTAAAAGTGGCAGATCTTGGAACTCTCCTCCATCCAGAGACTCACATCCAGTTAATTATTTTTCTCTTTAAAAGTGGCAGATCTTGGAACTCTCCTCCATCCAGAGACTCACATCCTTACATTTCTGCATTGTGCAGTTGGGGCTTCCAAAGCCATCCTGGTGTCACTGAATGAATTCATACTTGTAAACTTTTGCTTTTATTTTTCTTCTTAGATATTCACACCCTATTGCCTAAAGCCTCTGGACCAATCAATTCTATGAGGCCTTATACTCCTTAACTACATTAGGTGAGATCTTAAGTAGTATTGAGATATCTAAACAGTTCTTTACATACAAGGTTCTTCCAGTGACTCTTCCAATTCCTTTGTCTCTCAAGGGTTTGTTAGTACTGTAACAAAAGAATTGCAGAATGCCTCCCTTAATTCTCACCAGAGAGACACTCAGGTTCTGCACATCAGCAGCAGTTAAACCCAAAATTCAGCTAATATCTGTGTCACAAGGGATGTATAAAAATTTTCAGAAGTTAACTGAACACTAACAGAATGGTTATTTTAACTGCAATTTGCTACAGGTCTTCATTCCAATCCTTCCACTTCTTGAAGCATCTTACCAGTTCCATCATCTGCATCATTCTGAACAGTCTCCCAAATCTCTGACTTTGTCCCAAAGCCATCAGTGGCAGAAGACTCCATATAGTCTGCAGGATTAAATGTCCTAGAGTTTTGAAAGTTAAGAAATGGAAGAGAACACATGGGTCATTCAGTGAGCACAAGTTTCAATTTTTTAGCTGAAGTTGTATTAGGTTTAACATCTTGATTTCCACATAAGTTATCTTGATAGCTTTTAGTTAAAAAAAAAAAATAAATGCTTCTATGAGCAGACAGAGATAAAAAGGGAGAAAAGAGAAGAAGAGAAAAAAGTGAAGAGATTGGTAAGCAAAATTCCTGTAGAGAAACTGAACCAAATAAATTCCTGAAAAAACAGTTAACAGCATCCCTTTTCCTCCTGGTGTTATAAAGTATTAGTTTATACACACAACAATAAGACTCTCTCAACTGGTAAGTTTTTCAGCAGATGGCTGACTGATAAGTAACCAAGTTACTCAGCCCTCCCACAGATCCTGTCCTTTCAGAGCACCAGTAAGATTATTTCAAAGTGCTCTGCTGACACCAATGCCAAAATACACAGATGTAGCTAAAAGGCAAAAAAACATGATTGAAGAAAAATCTCTTTTCAGCTCATCATCTGCAAGTTTGAACGTGAAGAATTATTAGAGAAGTAGAACAAGACTCCAGTTCATCATGAAATCACTAATGTTGCATGAAGTGTCAATAAAGCCAAACAGCGAATGAAAGTAGCGGAGGTTACATTTCTATAAAGCAAGTTATTCCAATAAAATTGAGAGCAAACTTTTAAGCTACTGGGTAACTTCTTCTCAATGTGTTTTAAGGTCCACGTGACTCCAAACAGCTAAAGCATGAAACCTCAAAAACAGAACAAAGTTTAAATTGCCACTTTCAAGTTTTATACAGAACTTGCACGTTCTACATTACACTGAAGTAAATCTGGTTTTAAATTGACCTAAGACTATATGTACCACACAGCTTTCAGCCTCCAAGGCACTGTGTGGCTGCTACTGATAGCAGGTATGGCTCTCCAAGTTTGAGATATTAACACTGAGTAACCATACATTAGGTTTCTACAGTGTGCCTAGTTAGAAACACTAGTTTAATACAAAAATACTCCTTTCATCATCTAAGAGATTTTTCAATTTTTGCATCCACACTGGTTTATCATACAGCAATATCCATACATACAGTGGCAACATTGTCAATTAATATTGCCACTGAGTTTGATTCTTGCCAAAATCTGTGCTCTGCATGTTTCTTACCCCATGCCTTGGGCTGAAAACCTCCCCGCTCCTCTCCCTCTGCCACGTCCAAACCCTAGGAGAGAAAACACCATTTAACAGCAACAGCAGAGGAGCCGCCAGTCACTAGTCTGTCACATTAAAGAATGCCACAGTTGAACAACAAAACTACCATAGCTGAAATTAAATATTGTTTACTTCCCAAATTCCTACACAGAATTTGCTTCCCTAACGCATTCAAATAAGCCTTGGCTCATCTAAGACCACACATTTCAGTAGGATCTGCAATTGTCTGCCATCTCTTCTGTTTCTCATGAAGTAGCTCCAATTGCTATTAAAAGAAATTACCAAAAGACTCATCCCAAACACTGCTATTGCCAAATTATCAGACATTGTTCAGAATTTTTCTCTCATTCTTGCCTAAGATGCTGTAGAATCCCAACCTCCATGAGTATCCTGATCTCTCAAGCAATTCTCTGTGACTCCTTATCTGTGAGGAAAAAGTTGAAACACTCCATTTGTTTCCTTCTCTGACTCAGACCACCTATCCACTCTCCTATGCTTTTGCCAGTCTCCATCCACGCATTCCTTCTGCCTCCCCCTTCACCACAGCTACTGACAGGAAAATACCCTAATCAAATAACTCCGCTTCCTTATTAGCATCCACTAAAATACTCATTCGTTTTATCAAAAAAAATTATTTGTATTCTTAAAATTTGATTACCATCCCCAGTTTACGAGCTTCTTGATACAATAAATGGCTTAATTTTTGCACACAGTATATTGTCAAGGCATGAAAATTTGTGTTATTCAAGAATACACAAAGTAAATGTCTACAGAAAGTGTTACCAACTATTTCTTATACTTAATACATTTCTGCATACATTTCCTTTCCCACCTTTTCAGGGGTTTTATGTAAGGCTTTCCCAGTTTGTTCAGGTTTTTTTGAGGAAGGGTAAGAATATTACATATTACAAGAACAGAAGGAGGTCAAGAGCTGCATTCAAAGAGAACAAAACAATGTTTATTCTAATGACAAAATTATGTGGTAATTATAAGTCACCAAGCAACTGCAAACTTACCAGAGCACACAAAAATTATAAACCTAAATCACCAAAACACTGGTGTCCATAGATCAGAATTACCCATGATAAGCTGTTCAAAGTTGGATCAGAATTACTCCTTACCTTCAGGAGACCACCTAAACTGAGCAAGACCAGTAGCTCCAGGACATGGTAACACCAATTTATGAAGGTTCTTCTCTAATGACTTCCTGTTTCCTGCTCTTACCACTCATTCTTCCCCTTACCTCCATTAACAGTTCAAGTGTTAAAAGACATTTCTGGACCTACTTTTTCAAGACTTCTTAGAAGCACCAAAGTAAAGAGGAAAGATTCCCATCCAGCAATTCAATAGCATTTTGCTGGGACAAGAACACAGAATAGCTTAAGTCTGACACTGATCATCTCTGTTAACTCTATATTATTTTCTCCTCTTTGCTCTCTTTTCACAACTGGTTGGAGAGAAGGCAGACAGAGGTTAGGAAAGACACAACAGCTGCTACAACCCAGCATTTGCCACCCTTCTTCACCAAGCCTGTGTGCTCTTTGCCATAAACAACAGTGCACAAACTTCGCTGTACCCAACTGCCTTCAACTTGGCCACTGAACCTTGCTGCTCAGCCTACCTATTCTACTGCTATCCTCTGACAAAGTCAGAGCACTCTGGATTACCTTTTGGTCCAGGAAGTTTTCTTAAGAGTAGAACCAGCTACACAGGTTTACCTGGGGACATGGTAGGGGCCATCATGTAATAAAATTACTTTCAACTGCTATCAATACAACATTAAACACCATTTACAGAAATTGTGCAGAAGCAAGATCAACAGTTTTCTGATAGCCTGAGGTACAAGTCCAACTGGGAGCTGTGAAACACAGAAACACTCAACCAGAAACAGTTTTGAGTGAGACAGACATTAGGTACAGAGAAATAACTAAAACAGCTGTCACGAAACAAGAAATCGATTTTAGAAGAAGAGGTAAGTCATCCCAGTATCTCAAGTGCAAAAGCCTGAAGGAACAGCCTTAGCAGACTAAAGAGAAGGTGATGCTTCAGCAAGCCAGGCATAAGTAAGAGACCTTCCCATAATGGGCACAATAAATTACTGACTAAAGACATCAATAAGGAACTCAAACAATTTTAGAAACTGCAAAAAAGAATTAATGCTATTCGTGAGTTTCCATGCACAACCTCAGACTACTAGCCAGCAAGGCATTTTTTATTATCAGATCACTTTGAAAGATAATCCTGAACTTGCATTTTAAGTGGATTCCTTTAACTTCTTAATGCTGCGTCGATGTTTTCTGTCAAAACTGGAATTAAGTTTCATCAACAAATGCAAAAAAACCTTTCAAATGAAGGCAAAAAGGTGTACCAAACCAAAACACTAAATTCAAAGTTAGAAAACACATGAAAAATGAACTAAAAATATGGTACAGTGAATGCTCACTACTGCAATACCACCTACCTCAGATATGGGATTTCATACATGGTCACTAGTTCAAGATGCCAGTGGAAAGGGCTAACACTCTCTTTGACACAATCAGACCACTAATATATCCTTAAATTCTCATGCAGAGAAAGCTACTCCTCTCAGCCATCAAAATTTAAAAATGGCCTTAAAATAGAAGGTATAGTCTTTTAAGACAGAGAAGTTAGTCACGAAACAACTGTGAATGCCCACAGGGTATCTACAAACTTTTTACGCTTTTTAACAGTGATTAAAAGGTCAGTGAGCAAATGAAGCTTTGTACCAGAATTCACAGCAGGAACTCAAATTCTGAGCATGCAATCCTGCAGTACTTTAAACCCATATAAATCAGAACTACTACAATTGTGGTCTTCCTCACCAGTGATCCAAGCTCTGCTGCACTGACAGTTTCACACTTTCCAGTGAGTGAGCACCAAACAACTACTGAGAAACAGTATTTGTTCACTTTTGAATCAGCTCTCCAAATCAGTTCCCGCTATGTTAAATGACAGAAAACCCTTACACTAAGCCACAAAAAAACCCTGCTGTCTACAGAGACCATGTTGCCTGCCTCTTCTTTTTGTGATGGTTAGTTTGCCTGTCGCCTATCACCTCACACTGCCCCAGTTCCTTAACTTAGCTTCCAGGAGGATCTGCTCCAGGATCTTGCCAGGCGCGGATGTGAGACTCCCTGGCCTCTAGTTCCCCAGGTCTGCCTTCCTTCCCTTTTTAAAATGGAGGTTTTTCTTCCCATTTTTTATCAGTGGGAGCTCAAACATGATGGATGGTGGTTTAGCACTTCCTCTTCCAGTTCCCTCAGGACCCACAGATGTATCTTGCCAGGTCCCACGGACATCTGCACATTCAGATTTCTCAAACAGTCTCAAACCTAATCCTCTCCTACAGTGGATGGTTATTCATTCTCCCAGCCCGTGCCTTTACCTTCTGCAATACATATGGCTGGAAATCCTGTGGGAAAAGACCAAGGCAAAAAAGGCATTGAGTACCTCCAGGTCCTCCATATTAGCCAGGTCTCCTGTTTTCTTATAGAGAGGGCCCACATTTTCCCTTGTCTTCCTTTTATCAACAGTACAACTTCAGCATTCCTAACCAGAACCCTGGCTGCCCAGACAATCTCATCTCTTTCTTCCTCCCAGGCTACATGTATTTGCTTCCACATTCTGTGGGTTTCTTTTTTGTGTTTGGGTTCGTCCAGGAGCTTCTTTTCCCCCATGGGATAGTTTTGTCTTTCTTTTGAATGGGATGCATTGCTCCCAAGCTTGGAAGGAATCCTTAAATATTAACGAGCTTTCCTGGGCCCTCTTCCCTCTAGGGCTCCATCCCATGGCACTCTACCAAGCAGATACTTGAAGAGGTCAAAGTCTGCTCTCCTGAAGGCCATGGCAGTGAGCTTGTTTTGAGCCCTCATCACTTATCCGCTCTCAAGGAGTTCTTCTCTCAGTCTATATTTATGCCTGAGATTGCCCCAATCCTGGTGCAGCATCCTGAACTCGGTCTTGTTAAACCTCATGAGATTTCAATGGGCCCACTCCTCAAGCTTGTCCAGGCTCCAGGCGCCTTTGGATGACATCCCACCCTTCAGGTGTGTCAACTGCACTTCTCAGCTTAGTATAATCTGCAAATTTGCTGAGAGTGCACTTGATCTCACTATGTCAGTGATAAAGATATTAAAAAGCACCAATCCCAAGACAGAGCCCTGAGGGACACCACCTGTCACCAGCCTTCATCTGGACACAGAACCACTGACCACAACTCACTGGATGCATCCATCCAGCCAATTCTTTATCCACCAAAAATCTACCTTTCAAATCCCTCTCTCTCCAATACAGAGATACAGTCGTGTGTGACCATGTCAAAGACCTTACGGAAGTCTAGGAAGACGATGTCAGCCTTTCCTCGTTGACTGTTGAGGTCACTCCATCACAGAAGGACACTAGACTGGTCAGGTGTGACTTGTCCTTCATGAAGCCATGATGACCAAAGATACTCATCCCTATCCCTGACAGATCAAACCCATCAGCCCCCAAAAGATCAGGTTTCTCAAAGTCAGTCCCCTGGTCCGAAGAAGTCAAATCCCCAGCTGTAGCACAAGGCCTATAACCACCTGCTGATTCTTCAAATACAACTGGCCCTTTCAACCCCCTTTGTTTTTGACCGGAAAGATGGATGAAAAAACTATCTGAAAAAACTACCTGCTCCAGAGTCCCTTATGGCCACACCCAAGGCTCTCTGATCCCCCTGGATGCTGTTCAGATTGCTCCTGGCTGTACCACTGGTGCCCACATGAAACAACAGCATCAAGTAACAGCCAGTGGTCTGCAAGAAGCCCAGCAAGTCTCAGTGATATCCCTGACAAAAGCCCCTGGTAAGCAGCACATCTCTCTAGAAAGTGCAACATGTAACCAAAGGGGTGCCTCTGTGCCTCTCAGAGGAGTCTGCTACTACTGTCACCTGCTGCCTTTTCTTAGTTTTGCTGCATATTACACAGGGTGCAGATGAAGCTGTGTTACTCTTTGTATTTTTCTTCTCCTGAATGAATTCCGGAAAGGTCAATAGTTATACCCATCCCAGGCAGGAAGAAAGTTTTTCTGTTTTCACTAAAACTCACCGGGAATTCAAAACACTCATGACACAGTCATGTCTCCACTCTGGTACCATCCATGCATGGCAAGAATTGCTCTCCACATTCACAACATTTCTTCCCCCAAAGCAAATGCACGCTTCATGGCAGCACAAGAAAAGTGTGTAGAAGCACAACTCAGATGGGACTAGCCCATTAAATTAATAACCTATTCTGCAGAAAATCAAGTCTACTGAGCCTGTAGACCTAAATCCTTCCACTGCAACACTGGTGCTTTATTTCAAAACTCAGACTTTCACTCAGGATTTAAATTAGAGGAAGCTACTTCGAGGTTAAGAAATGGCCTGAAGAACAGCTGCAAGAAAAAGGAAATACAGACTGGAAGGGCAGGCAACGCTCTAAATTTGTGCTTATCTCTGACTACACAGTAACTGAACTGCCCTGGTCTCTGATCTGGCAGTGCAGAGCCAGCCATCCTCCCAGCAGACACCAAGCTGACAGAGGCCTATGCCTTAAGAGGTAAGGAGGCTAAATACAGAAACTTTGTGTTGTAGGTACTCCGTACTATCAAAAGAAACATCAAAGTTGGATTTAATAATTCAATTACTTTTGTTTTTATTAGTCACCATAAAGCTAGAAGCAATTCATCAGTTTTATACACTGCATTTACTCTAGAAAGTATTTTTACAAGTCAGGCTGAAAACTTTCAACTCTAAAATTAGATTTAAAAGAAAATAGGTGACTTTTTACAACTAAACTACGACAATCTCCAAAAAAAAGTGCACGATAGTTTCTTAACTAATGCAGAACAAGCCAGAGCAAAACTGAACAAACTTCAAATTTTGACTTAGAAAAGGTCCCCTCCACATTCATGTTTTAGAAAAAAACAATATCCTCCTTAGTTCAGGCAAACAAAATCCAAGATATATCCTGTGCCAACTGCGCTAAGTTTTTAAACTAAGGCAATGTTTATACATGCAATTCTGGTTACAGAAACTCAGTTAGTTCAAGGATAGCATAATTCTTATTGGAAAATGTTAAAAACAATGAAAAGAGATCAAAAGTACAAACTAGATTATAATCAAATACCTACGAAATGGATAAGCTATTTTATTTTCCTATACAGCCAGCAGACAAAACAAGAGTTGGAATTAAAACATCGTATTTTTTCCTTTCATTTTTATATCTGTTTCGTAGGAAAAAATCCCTGGCAGAATCCACATCTATGGCACGCTCACGTTGGTCTGGAATAATGAAGTAGAGAAACAGAAGTGCAAGCAACAAATCTATTTTGTCTTTGCAAACAAGGAGAATACATGAGTCTGTAACAATTTCTGTGTTGAATCAAATCCAAAAGTCCACCTACCTGTCATTTCTTTACAAGCCATGGTCAATTAGATATCTTGGGAAGAGCACATGAACTGAAACCACAGTGCAGCTTCTTTGGATGCTTTCCTAGTCTTCAACTATTTGTGGCTTAGACTTCTTTAGTCAAAGATAATTTACATACAACAAAATCTTGGTGGTTTTTCTTCTTCTAGCCTGTGGCACTTTTTTAGGATGAAATTGTCAAGTCTTTACATGTGTACATTTTCCACTCCACATCATCTTACTGAAAGGATTCACTACATGTATGAAGAATCAACTCTTTAAGTTCATCTTGAAGCTGTAACCTGCTGATCTCATCTAATATTCTCTCTTTTGCATATTTGCTTGGCATGATCAAATGATGCCCCCAAAGAAGTTTAACAGATCTCTACCACACACCCACTCAGTCCTCTCTCGCAGGCAAAAAAATCCTAGTCTACTTGTTCCTCACATCCCGTAACTGCAGACTTCCCAGTACCTTCAAAAGTCTTTTCCAGCTCTATATCATTCTTTTTCTCTGCATCCTTTTCAGTATGAAGTAGAGGAACTGGGCAAATCAGACCTGCACTTAAAATTGAAAAAGCAAGAACACTACAAAACAGCAGCATAAAAACAACCTGTGCTTGTAAAATTTGCCAATTTTTATACAACCGATTGTATAGCTGCAGCTGATTAAAACACAAATGAGAAAATGTGTCTATAGCTGACAATCCTAAAGACATAACCATTTGCCTTCATGATCTTTTCAGAAGATTCCATTCTAGACACTTGCAAATCCTTGCTACACTGACAAATATAATCACTTTGATGCAATTACTGCTCATCACCATTACAGTATTGCTTACATTTAAATTAAGTTCATGCAAAAAATTTGGTTCTGAAAAGAAGCACAGATGAGAAGGCATCTTAAGACATTCCCGACTCCAATACAAAGTTTACACCCTTAATTTAACAAGCAAAGATTTAGCTAGGAGCAATTGCAGCTGAGATGTGTCTTGTTACAAATTATCGACTGATAAACAGAATGCAAAAATGTATCACAGTATCTGTATCTGCTTCAAATCCCTAACGCCTGGCATACCACCACAGAGTGGTGTTTCCACTGTTTACCTACTACCCCCAATAAAGTTACAAGGAACACAGTCATTAATGGAAGATCTACTGCCAGATGATACTAGTGCGTACACGCCAAATATCTAATATTCAGTATCAGAGTTTTACCCCCTCAGTAAACAGCAGACTACCACCTCTGTGTCAAACCCATTTTTGCTATTTTCAGTTGTTTATCATTTCTTAAAATTACGTTTTTATACAGTGAAGCAGTGATACATATGATGGCCCAGCAAATCTCCTAGAAGGCAGACAGTAAGATAACTCCTGCCTGAGAAGGTAGCTTAAAATAGAGAGACAGTGTGTTGTTCAGATAATATGCTGACCCCTTATTTTATATCCAGTGCCTACATTTCTACACATACACACACACACACTGCATGAAATATTTCTAAAAACATGTTCTGCAGTGATTATCAGCAATGTTTACTTTCAGCTGAAGTATGTTATCTCTCATTTGACTATTCTGTGTAGCAGAAAAGAAAGACTACAGAATGAAATGGCAGGAAGCTTTTTATTATTTTTTCTACTAATATCCAAAGAAAGAAGGTCGCATATCCCTGAAATGATAAAAACTGAATTACACAGATTTCTAAAACTCCCTGCAGATTTCAAGGCTTTGCATTGTAAAATTAATCAGGTATTTCCTGCCACAGAATACACACACTTGTAATATAATGATCCTGTAGCTGGCCAACAAGTTTATCACAGATACTTCATTAACATACTTTGCTCACAGTACAGTGTAAAATATTTAGTAGAGATATACAGTAATACTACGTACATTAAGCCAGTGAACAGAAACTCTTGGAAGTCTCTATTTCTTCAGTTAGGTGAGTTTGCTCTGATGATGAGGTTTGAGATATATGATACACATCTAGAAAGCTACAGTTTTGACAACAAAAGCAGTGTATGGTTTGTAAGGTTAAAGCAAAAAAACACTGCATTTGAAATGAATCTCTAAGTTTCAGTGAACAATTTTTTAAAAGTCCTACCTTTATAATTAGAATATAAAGGATTCTTTTATAAAATAAACAACTGCAAGACTTACATTCTATCTACTGAAAGCGTAAAGCGTTAACATACCAAAAACTGTAGCTGTAAACTACATCACACCTTGCCCTGCAGAGCTACTTGTCTGCACACACCATTGGGTTTTTGCAGATTCACAGGCCCAACTGAGACACTCTTGCACGCAAACCTTTGGAAGTTACTTCTTTGCATCTTTGCGCACCTTCAAGATGCAGATCTGGAGACAATGAAGTTGGATGTGCCTGTCTCTGAATGCCTTGTTACCCGACATTCCCAAGAGAAAGGAGTCCTTTGAAGGCAGAATTTTTCCTGAGTCAGACATTACTTACTAAGTACATTAGTTCTGCTATACATTTTGTCTACTTAACCTATTTAATGCCGTCGTCCACCCATAATCTGCACCATACATGCATCATTTTCATTTCTCCAACTTTAAAAAAAAACAAGCCTCTTTCCACCCCAACCAGTGAAAATCCAAACCAAACACACATTGCTCAATTCCACATCCAATCCATTATCCCACCTCTTCTACAGGATAGGATTGGAGCTGTACCTAAGACCCCACAGTATTCCTTCTCCACAGTTCTCATCAACTCTTCAATGCCAAATTCCTTTTCATAGCAAAATGTCTGTAAGGTGGCTTGTTCTTTCTCTGATTGGCTACCAAAAGCAGAAGGCAAGCCTGAGAACCAGAGCCACCCCACAGAAATGGTGCAAGTATACATCAAATCCTTCCCCAAGAGCCATACTGATGGAATCTTGTGCTCTCCTGCTGCCAAGGTACATCCTGAGGAACCCAGCATACTCCCAACTCACAGGAGGCTGGCATGAGTCAATCTGGGAAAACAGCTCTCCATAGCCAGTGCACAGCAGCCTGCCACATGAAATTACCACAGAAGTGATCGGTGTCAATTTTTTAAAATTTGTTCCTAGATCAAGAAATGATAAAGGGTATGGGAATGGAATATACCCAAGTTCAGGGTGGTTGAAGTGCTTATGGAATAAAAAGGGTAAACAAAAAATGCTTAAGAAGCATATAAAGAAATAATTGGGAGAGTTCCACTTCAGAACATGAAAGTAGTGCCAGTCCCACACTAATGCCACCATCTCACCTCTCCCACGGCCACGTTTCCCACGGTCTGAAGGCCTGTCTCCTTGATTGTTGTCCACTCCATTCTCTTCAGCTCTAACTGTGGAGAGAGGATAGCTTAAGAGAAGCTTTAGAGACTCATAACATGAGACAGTACAGGCATCTGCTTAACCTGAGTCTGTTCAAAGAAAAGGCAAAATTTTCAAGTGGGCTGGTCAAGAGATCTCAATTACCCTTCTTCTCTGAGGCCTCACTAGAAGCAAGTTATGTTTCTCTTTGTACTGGATAATTAGGAAGCAAAATATAAGAAGGAAAAGTCCCTCAGGAGATAAACCTCTACAAGTGCCATGTTTTGCAGCCTACACTATTTAATCAAACAGGAAATACAGCTGCCTCATTCTGTGTTTCCTAGATAACGCTCTGGATGACAACAGTGAAAAAATAAAGGATAACCCATAACACCAGCTCTTCTCCTGTCTGCCCATACTGCATCCCTGTACAAGCATGGAAACAGATTTCTCTTCTCTATTTAAAGCAGAGGGATGACAACAGGGTGAAGGTAAGGCACTAGAAAAGCTCTGCAACCTGACTGTTTTCTGGGGAACTCCTGACAAGGCACTTTGAAATATGGCTGGCTACTTGAGGGAAAACAAACCAAAACAAAACTGGCCTCTTGAAACACTCATTGCTGAGACTTTGCACTGCATTTCTCCTAATGGCAACAATAAAACCAACAATGCTTGGACATTAAGTTGGCAAGAAAATACCAAGATTTGGTAACCATCCGAAATGTCTTTAGTTCTAGTTTACAAAAAGAGAAAAGCAGCATCTGTCTCTGGTAAAAAAATTTGCCCTTTGCTTTCATTTGGATGGATCCAGTGTATACTTTTCTAAGTCTAGCTCCATGTTTTATTAACATTTTTTCATCTTGACTTTATCCTACAAAGATTCACAGCATCTATATAGGCACAACAGTTGAATATCTTCCAATTATGCATAAATTGAGTTGGCTAATCTTGTAAATATTTTTTCTACTTATAAGTGGAAAGCTAAACATATTGTACTCATTCTGATTTCTTTTCTTATTTATCAGAGTGACAAACAGCCGTTATAGGCAACACACACAGCTTTGAGAATGCTGACAAAACCTAGCTAAAAAAAGCAACATGTATCCGATCGTGATCTATTGTGACTCTATCTAACTTGGAAACATCAGTTTGCTTTTGTACAATGTATTATTGCAACTGCAGCAAAGCCTTAAATGTTTCAACTAACAATGAATTTCCTCTGTTGCAGAAACTCACCTTTGGTTGATTTATGTGAGAAATACATTTAGAGATTAATAATCATCCCAGTGTTTTCATTCCCCTTATGAGAAGATGAGAACATCTTCAGGTTCTCCCACTCATAAAAGGAGATGGAGTCAAAGCTGGATAATTTTTTCATTAAAAGAAACAAAAAAGTGTATCAGCTGTGCAGTGACATACTTGCTCTCAAGCAGTGTTACAAAAGTCAATTCTAAAACTTATGTGCAGAACAGCAATTGGTACAAGATCAATTCATCAAACAAGAACAGAGACTTATATAAAACTGAGTATCTCCGAACAAGTACAGACTATCCCAAAACCAAGTCACATAGACAGATCAAGCATACCTGTGGCACAATCAAGTTATGATCCCTTCAACGCTGAGCTATAGTTGGACGGACTTTGCTCCATTAAGCACTCGCTCTTAGCTCAGTCAGTTCCAGCTGCAAGAAAAGCATCTCAATCTTTAAAAATTAATCCCTATACGTACACTCTCGTCCACGGCTGCCTCCTCTTCCCCGTCTGTTGGAACTTCCCCGTCCACGACTCACTTCTCTGTCCCCTCGTTTCTCTCTGTTCTCTTTGTTTTCTGAACCTTCCTTTCCAAGGCTTTTCTTCTTTCCCCCTACAGTCTCCCAAGAAGTCTATTTGGGTAGAATAGAATTAGACACAAAAGTCAAAAAGGAGGAGACACCTCTCAGTGCACACTTTCCACCCCAAACCCCTCCAGCTCATGGAAAAAACCCAGGTATTTGCATAATGTCACATATGTAAACTACACTGATATAAATGGAAACACAGGCTGTATTTTTGCAGAGATGAAAAAGAAACATTTTGTAAGTTTGATTGTCTTAGGGAATATCAGAATCCCGAATATTTCTGGCTATAATGGACTTTTACTGGTTCAAGACTGGATACTACCATAATGCAGAACATCTGCAAAGCAAGCAACAGTTTTCCACTCAAATGTATCCATAAATCTAGCAAGGGAGCATGAACAAAGATATCTTTTTCTCCCAGGGGAATGAAAAAAAAAACCTCGTAAGTATCATCGAACAAAAGATTGATGAGAACAAGTATCCGGCCCTAAGGGGAAAAAAAATAAAAAACCCAAACAGAGAAGAAAAACTTTCATCCAGGCATACTAGAATTTAAGCCCCAGAACATAGAATGGCAAAACAACAGCTTAGGAAAACTGGTAAGTCAGACCATCCTCTCTTAACAGCTACAGACCATCAAACATAGCAAAACACAGGAAAAGCTATGTCTAAACAAGAGAAGAGATCAAGGTCCAAACACCAGGCTTCTGTTTTAATATTAAACTCGATCTTTAAAACAAATTCCAGGATATTATCAGCTACACAAGAGTATCTGTAGGAGTTGAAAATAAAATGACTAGAACACTTGCCAAGAATAGCTCAGCAACTCATACGTTATGCAATTGCATGGTTAGCCTATTGAGCCAATGCTGCAAAGCAAAGAAGAAAAAAAGCTATTATTTGCAAACCATTAAGATGGCAGAGAGGCTTACATGTATGTCCCCAGTTCTAGGAGCTCACGAATAGAAGACAACTGAATTCAAACTAAACTCTGTGAAGCCTAGCTGTCAGCTTCTCCAGTTACTCTCTCATTTTTTGGCATGGCACTGGTGAGAAAAAGCTGAAATCAGTTTTCCGTTCCGTCTCCAGTGCAGAAGACTAAACCAACTTCGGTGAAGCCCAGCCAGTGCTGATCAGAGGTACAGAACTAAACACATTTGAATACCACCACCTTATCTGTGAGGCAGAAAGCTGCTTTCCCCAGTAAGCACTACATGGCTTCACCTACCATAGCCAGTGTAACTGCACAGGAACACTCCTAGTGCTTCACACACTTCATAGGAAGAAAAATACCTGCACTGACAACTGAAGAGCCAAGTCTGTACAGTTCAGAATGCACTAATTCACTGACAGGCTTGGCGCCAAAACCTCTTTAACCATTTCAGGAAATACCAAAAAAGGGATAAGGCTGCAAAGCTGAAGAGGAAGCAGCCTCTCCTGAGTGAAGTTTAAAATAACTTAGGAAAGATCAGTAAAAAAAAGATGACTATGAAAGCATCAGATCCATGCTTCCCACAATAAAATTTTGAGGAAAGCCTTGAGAAGACAGGCATATTCTTTGAGACAAAGCATGGGGATCCATCACAAACCGTTGAAGCTGTCTTTCTTTGTAAGAGAGGTAACTGATTACAATTTTAGCTGACAATGCCTGAGGCAACCCAAATGACAGTAGTGGGCCTGACCTTTGAAAAAAGGTAACAGAAGAATTCTTGTTGGCCTGTTCTTACATGGAAAGAAGAAAAATCTGAAAGGTCTCTTTTGTCCTATCTTCAAAGGTTTAGTAATTAAAACACAGCTGAGTATAAAATGGATGTAGGAAGTTAAATGAATACAAGTCATAGGCAAAGAACATGTCCTTCCCTACTCATCCACAAGCCTCTAACTACCCCAAGCCAGACTGCTGCAACTGCTGCAAATGGAAAGCCTTTACAGAGACTAAGTCACATACTTACAGCTTGTAGATCACAGCTTTGAACCCCGAAAACAAACAGAAAAAGACTAAGACAAAATTGGCTGAGTACCAAATAAACTACAAATACACATTTTAGCTATCACTCCTTGCTCTTCTAATTCCTTCAGCTGAGTGGACACATCTTTCAAATGAAGTTTAAAAAAACTTCAAGTACATCAAAGCAGAGTGAGACCAGAAAAAGGGATTTGGAAATCTGCATTGAGAATTTGTAGAACCTCAGCTTACAACTTCACATCAAGTGCATGGTTAAACTGTTCTCTAGTATAATGGCCTTAAAATAAACCCTTCCAACTGGAGGCCCACAGATTTACAAAAGGAATAAATTTCTTCACACCTATCAATTAATACCCTTTCCTCCTTGACTCCTTCAAGTTCTCTGTATTTGTTTCTAAGTTGCATTTTGTCCACAGAGAGCAGTGGGTTAAGGACTTGTCAAAAGAGCAGATCATATCAGTATCACTTGTAGTTGATAAATGAATTCAGAAAGCTTTTTCCATGTCATGATCAGTTATAACACATTGCTAAAGTAAGAAAGATTTTAACACTCTCTATCAAACAGAAAACTACTTTCAACTAAAAAATAGCAAATATGAGAGGTAGGACAGAACAGAGCACATTACCCAGACAGATTTAATTAAGGTGAAATGCTCTCTTCTATTCCCAGATTGTCAATATCATATACTTCTGTGTTTAGAAGACCTGAACGCTGATACAAAATAAGAAGGGGATAGAAAAGAAAGTCCCCTCAGTCAGAACAGTGTGTGTCCCAGATTTAGGGTGTGTGAGGGGTGAGTTTCCTCATTAACAATAAGCCAGAGCACACATCCTGACAAATCACAGGAAATACTGAGTGTTCAGCATCAAGAAAGGAAGTCCAGGTTACTTTTCCAACTTGGATGAGATAGAATCTAATTTAAGGACAAACTGTAAGAAATCCCTCCAGCAAAAACTTCAACTGCAGTAAAACATATTTTCTTACTATCTCTTGAGATAAAAAATTTCACTGTGCAACTTTTTAAGTAACATTATTTGTTGTTGTATACACATAGTTTAGTCTCCTCTTCCTGTTTTTCAATTAAGCCATGCAAACGAGCAGCACAGTTATAAGAGCAACTACTTGCTGCATCCTTTCCTGCCGTAAGTAGCATTATCAATGCAACCTGCAGATGTGGACACCTCCTCCAACTTCAATACTGGCAACCCTCACCGACAGACCTTGCACAACTTAATATATCTGCCTGCCCTTAGGTTTACAAAGATTGACCTTTGTGATGGTCTCAGGCCTCAGGATTGTGGAGGGTGTAACTACAAAACCTGGAGCAAGAAACAGGCCTGTGTCTGAGGGAGCACTGAGTTTTGCTGCAGAGTTAAAACTGCTGAATATAAATGAAAGCATAGGAACTCTGCAAGAGATCAGCTGAACACCCACTACATTTTCCAGATTCAGCCCTCTCCAAGGTATGCATGAGTAGAGAAGCTGCCCCAGTTCGCATTTCCTCCGTAAGAAATTGAATGGAGACATGGAAATTGAAAACTTCCAAAACATGACTTTTCCAATGTCCTTTAAGAAGCTCAAAAACGCAGCAAACAGAAGGAGCAGTTTAACATGGAAGTAAAACCTTACCGTGTCTGAACTTCCTTCCAGCAGTATGTTGATTGCTCTGTTCACATCCCCATTACAATCATGTAGTGCCACTATGCATTCATCCTGGTTTTTCCCCGTCACTTCCACAAGCTGACAGCAAAAGTTAGACATGTTATAATATCTAAATTATCATCATGAGACAGTAACAGTATGACCACAGATTACAACAAAGTGCATAGCTACCATGTCGGAGTAAACTAATATCCTGGATCATAAACTAATATCCTGAAAGTAATCTGTATTTTACAGATCTGCTTGGGATCCCGACAAGAGAGAGGAAGAAGCACAAATTAATTGGCAATCAAGGAAGCACTCTTTCACACCATTTTTGTTCTGTATACTTGCAGCAAATGCTGCCAGATACAGCAGTATATGAGTGTAAAGACATAAAGGACCACATAGTTTCAGTATCATCTTATCTCCTTCTCCAACAAACTTGCCCCTCTTTATCCCAGTGTGAGAAAAGACATATAGCAAGACATGGCAGAGAACAGATCCACCTGGAAAACCATCCAGACTAAGAAATACATAATTTTTCAGACAAACTAGCTCCCTTGATCCATTTCAGCATAAGGCCATGCCAGAGTCACAAGAAATAGCTGATTAAGGAGACTTAGTTCTGAATTATGCTCCTTGAACTCATGGTGTACATCCTGAGGAGTGTGGGACAGAAATAATCTATCACGAGGCATTCAGCAACTTCATCCAAAGAACAAAACCTACATGAGCCAGAAATACATATGCAGAAGCTAAAACATTTTCTATGCAGAACTTAATTCATCTCTTTCCCATCAGCACAGCTACAAGCACTATTGATGAGGGTCCTTTGGCTTCACAAAGTACAATACTTCACTTTTGGCACAGCAACAGAACTAGTTTATAACAAGAAAAACAAGAAGCATTTAATAATGCTTCAGATGAAGTTCTAGAGATAAAAAAAGCCAAGAAATCTGTTCCTTTGATGCATTAAGGTATGCAAGCGAATTCTTCCCGCCAGGGTGTACTCCTAGGTTCTTCATGAGTTGTGATGTAGTCACTAGGACAAAATCACCAATAGCCAACAACAGAACAGACACCTGGATTGTCAGGACTGCTTGAATTAATGGTCTCAGCTATAAACGGTAATGGAAGCTTGATTATCTAACACTCAACACTCACCATGGTAGAGGAAATGGTGTGAGATTTCATTTAAACACTGTAATTCCATCATTTTAATGCATACACAGATATGTAAGGTCAGATTATTTATTTTTTAAAGTAACCTTTAAGCTATCATTAGACTTTTACTTTTCGCAAAAAACTTCCAAGATATTGGCAAACTCAGTTTACACAGGTGACATTTTTCTTATGTGCATGTACATGTGGACAAGATGAATGCATTCTTTGTTCTGACAATCATTAATCATCAGGACCATACTAGAGAGATACACTGAGGAAGAGATATCAGCACAAACAAGTTTTGGCTTTAGGGTTTGTCTACAAAGGAAAATTCGCTGATATAACTATACAGTCAGAGTGTATTACCACCAAATTTCTTGCAAACAAACTTTACAGTACAGTAAGAGCACCTTTTCCTAGTTAAACTTATGCCCTTCTGAAAAAAGTTTCACCTAAACCAGAAACAGATGCTCTAGCTTCAGAATGTAAGACAGCTCCAGAGCATTTTACTGTGGGGCAAAAAAACTTGTACTGTAAGAAACATACTTGTTTCACTTTGTCTTCAAAATCTGCATCATTCTTATCGTAGATCATCTGAGCGAGACGAATCTGTTCTGCTGTTGCCTGAAAAAAGATAACATCCAATAAAGCACACAAAAGGTAACTATATTCTTTAGAAGTATATCCTAGTATCACTGCTTTTTTCCTACAGATTCTCAAAAAGAACATACACAACTAATGCAGAGGTGCTGTGGGGAAGGGATTAATATCTACTCTCATTTATAGTTTTAAATATTATTTGGGACAGAAGCAATTTCAACACATTCTAATCTGTTTGAAACACCGTTAAAGGTCACCACACTGACAAGACCACCATATAATAATACAGACAGACTAGGGAAGATTATGTTTCAGCATTAATGCTTTTAATTTTATTTAGGATCTACTGCTCCAGACTTAAGAGTTTTATTGTAACAAACGGGCAATATTATCTCTAAACTAACCACATCTCTGACGATTCTCCTGCTTGCATCACCTTCTACAACTCTCCCAACAACAATCTGACTCTAGTTTTATGAGCACTTAAAAAGACTTGAGTCATGTCTCAAGACTTTGCCCATGAACAGCTGCACTGGTTTTTGTTTACAAGCAAATACTGGTCTCTGAAAACTGGTAGAGGAACTTGCTATTGATGAAGTATCTGGTGCTTCTGCAACATTTCTGGACAAAAATGCACCCTGGCAACTTGCACAAAAGCAGAGAGACTGAAAGAGATGCAGTCAAGTACGATAAATCCAAACACACTTGCTGACCCCGAGAGAAAAACAACTCAGATGTCATAGCACACACATTACCCTTCATAGTGTGGCATCTGCAGCCTACAAACCGCACTCCCAAGAAAATACCAAAGAAGAAACACATGCACTACAAGATCCTGGACCTCATTTGACTTCTGCTCAAAACAGAAGAGGCTACTGTCGCACGTAGAGAAAGTTGATACTGAAGAGAGCTAGGACCCTTGATGTGGCTTTTGAGCTTGCAGAGGTTCTTCTTCATTGAGTGGAACCAGCTCATCTACTGGAATTTTTGACTGAAAGGATTCACCCTGGGCAGCTGGCTGAATCTCATCTTTTGCCATCTCACTTCTCAGAACACACACATGAAATTCTGTGCCTCACAAGGTCAGACCTAAACAGGCTCAGACTGTTTGACTTTTGGAGTTTACCACAAATGCAAGCTCTAGAGGAGGTCACCAAGCACAAATGCTGGGAAGAGTCTAAAAATTACTCCAACGTACACCACCAGCTGCTTATTTTCTGAAAAGTTACCGCAGCTGTCCCATTTCCTTGAGGGAAGTGACATCTGTGCTCAGAGACAACGTTCCAAGAGAATTACTGTTTGTAACACAGTCACATACTTGGAGCTGCTTCACCTTCCAATGTGTCATGGTGACAGCCTAGTATGTCACTCCCTTGGATAATAAGGGGAGGGCTCTGAGCAAAGGAGCTCTTGGTGACTGCTGAGCACTCAGAAGACAGCAGAACCAACAAGTGTACTGGTTTCAGGAATTTAAGTCTTGTTGATACATCTTCTCACTCTGATTACAGCCTCCACAGGCACACCAAGACTTTTAAGCAAGTGAAGAGATTTTCTTTGAAGATATCCATAGCAAAAACATTCAGACAATGTAATTTCTGTCAAGACATGATGGCATATTTTACCAAATCAGGAACCCACCAAAGATTTCTTTTTCCATAAACAAACATTTTCTTCAAGCCCACGTTAGAAGACAAAAACATATCAATTTTGAAATAATTACAAATGTGTGACAGCATCTTCAATTTTCCTGTGTAAGTGGAGAGCTCAGAAACTTGTAGATGCAATAGCATTCATATTTATGCCAGTAGATTATACCCAGATGGAACTGAAGATTCAGAAGGAAAAAAAACCAACAACAAAAACCACAAGATGACCACACAAACATCAGACCAGTGTCACAAAAAGTTCTGGCCTTTTCTCCAGCAAGTGGTAGTTCTTTATTTTTAAGGCATCGTTGTTAGAATGGATGCTGAAGTATCCTAACCAAGAGTATAATTAAATTTTAATTGTGACTAAGAAAGTAGTAGTATTTTAAGACAGCCTGAACTTTACTCAACCTTACAAGACATATTACCCTTTCACTATAACAGTGGAAGAAATTTTAAAGTAAAAATTTCAAACTACCAGAAAACAGGAGTGTACAAAACACGACATTAAGTGACAGTAATAGACACAGATCTTACAATAAAATGGCACATTTATTATCCAGAAGCAATGCAAAAGAAACATGAGGTAATTTCTTCAATATTTTAAATGATGTTATTTAACATTAAATGATGTTAAATTTAAGTGATACTTTGACAGTGGAATCTCCATCTGGGAAAACAACACTATTCTATATTCAGAAAAATGAATCAGTGGTGATTAAACTGGTAAATCCACAGACTTCTGTTGATCTGCAAAGACTGATTAAGCAGAAAAGTCTATCTGATGTCTCAACAATAAAATATACGGTGCATTAAAACAAAACTGCCGTGTATGAAATAACTACCTTTTCCACTGAAGTGATCGAACTAGTATCTATTATGCAAAAGGTAGAATAAATGGACAAAATGCAAGAAAACGTCTTAATGCCTAAAATCGATGAATCCTGTAGTTTGGAAAGGTCCTCCAGTGATATACTATGACCATATTCATAGCAATTTTTTTTTCTTTTTAACAGCAGGAATTACCAGTGTTCCAGCTTGTGCCACTCTCTCTCTCGGAGGAGAGTTGGTTTCTACCTTTCCTATACCCTTTCATGAGGTACGTGAATAGAACACAAACCTTGCCTTGTCTTATTAGGGCTGAACAAACTCAGATCCCTTAGCCACCCGTCCTTTGTCCTGTGTTTCAGTCTAACAACCATCTTCGCAACTTTTCAGTGGACTTGCTCCCATTTGCCTATGTCTGCCTTGTGCCAGGGAACCCAACCAGGCAAAGCACTCCTCTGCTGTCTTGCAAAATGCTGGAAAAGGGGAAGCCACCACTTCTGCCAGACTGCCTGCTATACTATACTACTACAGCCTTGCTTTAAAATAAAACCAAATTCAACTCATCTGTTGAAAGTCACTTTCTAAATCTACACATTAGCATGGATCACCACTATGCCAAGTGCTGCAACTCAAGGAGATGGCAAGGGTTTGAGGTCACATGATTAATACTGTGCAAAACAGACCAAGAGGATCTCTATAATGAAGAGTAGTCAGAAAACAATAAAAGGCCGTATTTTCCTGCAGAGCACCTCTAGATTGACGCACACTCTGCCAGGAAAGAACTGGGTTTTTGAATTGAGACAAATTTTGAGATGAATCAGTCAAGAGAATACTCTGTTGCCACGAGGAGAAACATTCTGCACTCTTTGTAACCCAGACAAGAGCACAACTGCTGCTGCCAAGAATCAGCAGCAGTGGGGTTAAACTTAATTTCCATCTAACAGATACTGAAAATTTTAGTTTGTAAGTGGATGACCATTTCACTTCGTGGGGTCACTGCACAAGAAGTTTAGTATTTTGTGACTTGCAGATGCACTGAGTCATGCTGTAGAACACAACATGTATCTAATGAAGCTACTCTCGCCCATCCAAATTTCTCTCTTGACCAGAAATCTAGCATCAGGAGGCCGGCAGATGGAAGAGTCAAGATCTGAGGACTGTGAGGTCACAGGACAGAAATCCTGACAGAGGCATTGAATCCCTCACTGATTGGAGACATTGCTATAGAATATAAAAATCGTTTAGAGACAACACAGGAATAACTTAACACTGTCCTGCATTATTGAATAATTAAAGCAAGCAATCAAGCATAATCTTCCAAAATAAACCATGTGTTTTCATCTCATCTTTTTTCAGTTTTCACTGACTCAGGAAAGAAATTCGTAGTATCACATTCTCACTTTCAAGTCAAAGAAGTTGATACAGTAACACGTACCTGTACTGCTTGTTTCTGTGGTTGTGTTGGCTGTGTCACTGAAATTTGCATTTTGTCCCGAGTGCCCCGGGTACGTTCACTGCCCACCGAAGTCATCATATACAGTATATACAAAACAATGTATGTACAAAATACAAAATCTGAAAGAAAAAAAAAAAGCATGAGTTAAGGTGGGTTCTGATTCAACAACCAAATAATGTAAGTGCAGTAGCTTGAACTCCTCCTCCCTTTACCATTGATTCTATACGGAGACTCATGAGAAAGCAGCTTTAATACACTATTTTTGGATTTACTGCCGGTTTTTTTTACACTAAATGGGGAAATGCAGTGGATAGAAAGCATTTGTGTCAGCTGACTGGGATCTGTCCTGATTGTACTCCTAAATGACATCTAAATCTCACAGCTTTTTACAGTTATTTAACATACAGACTTTTCTGTTGGCTACTCAGAAGTTTTAGCTCCAGCTGCATCACTCAAACTTCTTTAATACCTACTGTCTAGTTTTGATGCCTGGAATTTAATTGCTCTCACACCTACTCAGAATGTTACACAGAAATCGTATTCATGAACTAGATAGTTCCTCTTTTTCCTACTATCAAAACTGCTTTTTCTGCACATACGTGGAAGTCATGGCCAATCGCAACTCTACTTCTCATCTCTCATTTATAAGAAATTATGATTATTACCTTTAAATCCAGTCTCTATGGCCAGTACTTTTGTTTTATTCTCCCTCATATTTACAGAAACAATTTATAAAACTACCTACCACCCTGCTTTTAAACATACCATGGTTGTATGACAACAGAGGCAACCCCGAAGAAACCCCAAACCCCATACACAAATTTATCCCATTTGTGGCTCTCAGCTTTTTCTTATTTGTTCTCCAGTATTAAAATTACTTTGCAACAAGACATTATTATTCCCCCTGTTTGTACAGCATTTAGCACAGGACTAATCAATGAGCATGGTTTATAGCAGCTATGGTAACTGGAAACAGGTCTTTCAAATGGTTAGAATGCTCATGTTCAACAGCCTGGTTTCTGTCCCCTAAGGCTACAAAGTAAACCTGCAAATTTTCAGAAGGACAACTTGCAAGAAGTGTACCTGGGCAGAAGGAGGTGTGCAAACAAGCAGTAAAGTGCTTTTACTGCAGTCCCATTATATGAGCACACCTCAGCACAAAACTTGCCAGGGCAACAGCTGGCTAGCACCGAGCTCAGTGCACAGTAATCACACACTCACACAATAAGCTCAGCTGGAAGGGACCCCTATGGATCATCAAATCCAATTCAGGCCCAGCACAGGATGATTCCATAAAGTCACACCATGTGTCTGATTCTATTGTCCAAACACTTCTTGTGCTCTGTCAGGCTTGGTGCTGTGACCACTTTCCTGGGGAGCCTGTTCCAGTGCCCAGCCACTCCCTGGGTGAAGATCTAATACGGAAGGAAAACCGCCCATGACACAACTTCAGGCTGCTCCCTCAGGTCCTGTCACTGGTCATCACAGAGAAGAGATCAGAGTCTGCCTCTCCTCCCTCCTCTTCCCCTTACAAGGGTGTTGGAGACTGCAATGAGGTCTCCCCTCAGTCTCCTTTTTCTCCAGGAAGATGAGCACACACTGCAATCCCATGGACTGAGACATGTTCAACACCAAGTTGAATCACTGGCAGTCAAAAGTAATGCATATTCAACAGTTAGAGCTGCAATGAGATGCTTCAGTTGAAATACCAATTCATGATGCTCCAAAGCCTCATCTACAATCAAAAGGACAATTAACTACATTATCACCTAAATCTCTTCTTTACTTTAGAGATATATTCTTGTTGGTCAAAATTGAACCTGACATTGAATTTATTTATATACTAGCTAAAGTGTTCAGTAATGCTTAAATGTCTGGGAGGAAAGTATATTTCCATAAGAAAAGGTTTACCTTTATATCAGGAACTGACTGCAGCTATGAGCTAATTTGGAATACTGTGTTTCTACAACTTTTTGAATGCACTGAACAAAACCAATCTGCCTCTATGTCCCTTAAAGTAGTCTAAGTGCATTGTGTTCTAAGGCCCAGAACACACAGACCCTTCAGAGTGCTGAGTCTGACATAAAGGCCATATACAATCAAAACAAAGTTACCTGACCTCCTGACACCATGTTCTATGGAATGCAGCAAAATAGAAAGCAGATGTGGAGATGCTGTGGGCAGCAAATTCAACATTTATCACTATCTGCTCATGGCCGTTCACTGATATGTTAAAGATGTATGGGCATTTTCAGTTGAGTCTGCAGTAGTATTACTTCAGCTGTTTGTGTTAAAATCTGCTTTATAAGCTCTGCTGATTGGACTGACAACATCCAAAACCTTCAATTTATGTAGGCTAATAATGACCTTTGAGTTAGCTTTCTGTTTAGCTGGGATTTTTTGTTTGTTTCTTTTTCCAAGGATCAGACTGCATATCACAATTTGAACCTAGCACAATGAGTAATGCAAAAAACCCTGAATAAGGTATATAAGAGAGCACTAACTTCTCTGAAAGAAAAGCTTATAGTTTCATATATGGTTGTCTAGAATCAGCCCATTGTGACTTAAGATTTGCTGAGAAAATGTAGCTCCATTGGATCTTGATTTGTTCATAATTTCATAAATTCTGTACATTTATAATGGTACCTAAGAATTTTGATTTCTGTCAGTGCAATTTTCCCCAATTTCACCAAAGCAACTTAAAATATGGTGGTTCATATTTTAGACAGGACAGCAGGACACTTATATTAGAGGGCTTTCTGTGTGTTTGCAAAGCACATGCTGAACTACACCCTACATTTTGACAGCCAGGTAACCTATGGTTCCTCAAGGAGACTGTGTCTCTTCTCCTTTTCCTATCATGTGTCTGTGCCACCACTGCTTAAGCCATATTTGTTCTTCAGGATGAAAGGATATTTTAAGAAAAAAGGCAGGCACACAAATGGCTAAGACACTCCTGGGAGATGAAGTGGCACAGAAAGATGAAGCTGCTGTGGGAACAGAGCTCTAACAACTTGAACAGCATAACAGGGTTTTTAAAGAAGATCCTCATCCTCCTGATTGTGCGGTATACATGAGCAGTGCAATTTGGCAGACTGGAACCAAAAAAAGCCCAGCAAAGGTACAGGCAGCAGTATGGACCTGTACTTGCTTCAGAGACAAGTGTGGAACCCCACACTCAGTTTGACAGTCCCCAACAAGCCAACAAGGACATGTTATAATCCATCAGACACAAGCTAGTCTTCTTAAAAGCACAACTGGTAGCCTGATCAAAAGAGAGCTTTCAAAATACTGTTATTTTACTTCCCCTGGCTCCCACTGTCTTCTGGCAGTGTCCAGACACAGCAGCTGGAGGGCTGTGCTCCATCTCAGATACTGCATTAAGCAGGGCTGAGGTATCACACCCAACCACACCTACTGCAGAGTAAGGAAGCAACAGGCAGCAGGGAGCCACTGCCTCCAAATTATCAGTGACAACAGTTTTGAGCATAAGTGGGATATTATTAATTAATGAATTAGATGGGGCTGAACAAGAACATTTCCTCGCTCACAAAGCAGCTTCTTATTCTCCCCCAGCTCCTCATATTCATAAAGTCTGTTTGGCAGGCTGCTCTCATAGTAATGAGCAGGATATCACAAACTGATGAACTTAATTTTAACTGTAGCTCAAATGAGGAAATAATATTTGAGACCAGGAGGAAGAAAACTCTTAATTAAAATCTGTTTAATAAAGATTTAAAAAATTTTAAAATATTCAGACAAGCAGATGCTTCAGTTTCCACATCACGGTCTGGCACAGTGCAAAAGTCCCTCACCAGCAGTTAATACCTGACCTTGCAGACACCACAATTCTAGTAAGCAACTAAAACAGCTGTATTTGAAGAAACATATAAAACATTAAATGAAACTAGTATTATTTTCATCACTTTCTATACACTAGTACTTGGAAAAAAGGAGAAAGTATTAAAGAAAGAGAGAGGGCTTCCTAAAACTCTTGTGTAAAGAAGTGGCTGTATTCTCTCATAATTAATAAAATGCAAAAGATTCCTGTAAACCTTTCTTTTTTCACTTATGTAATCTAGTACCTACAGACCAAAGCTGTCTTTACAAATTTAAAAACAAACAAAAAGCAAAACCCAAACAAAACTAAAATTTAAAAATGCCTTTATCACAAGTTAAGACTTCATTAAAAATTTTTCATTAAAAATGGAAAGCAACAGAAGAATCTAAGATGAAAACCATCCCAACTCTCAACCTTTTGTTTGTTTTAGTTTTGTGTCTGCACAGCATGTTTTCGTCCAAGGACCTACACTACAACTGCAGCTCCAGCAATGTGTAACATGGAATGGCAAGGATTTTTCTCAGTTACAAAAGCAGTAACAAAATACTATAATTTAGCCCTTCCTAAAATTCCCCCCTTCCAAAGTCTTCATCCCTTGTCTTATCCAACACATTTAGCTGTGTTTCTGCTTTGGATTTTAGAAGGAAAAGAGGAAGGCACATAACCAAAGATTAATTTAATGTGTATCAACACAAAAAGCAGGTTTTTAAAGCTATTATAATGTCTTCTGTGATCTGTTGTTCAATCTTGCCTTTTAGACTCAATGAAGTCAGAAAAGCTAGATTTACAGAGAATAAAAATTGACTTGACATGGTTGCAAGCCCCCAAGACACAGGAAATCTATTACTGAATTTCCAGGAACAGACCAGGCATGGCAATAGGAACTGACTTTCAAGATTGCTCTAGAAGTTAAATATTCACTTCCATCAGTTGAAAAAAAAATCTGCAGTTTCAATTCCTTTCCTGAGGCAGTCTCAAGAAAGTTACTTTCTTAATTCCTGGACAAAGAGTTGTGATAAACCATGGAAAGATCTCTGTGAACACCTTAAAAGTGTGATTGCTTTTATACATTCAAAATACTAAGTTTCCGGCCAAAGATTTCTCACAAGACAGAGTTGGGAGAAGGCTGCAGGACACTGCCTCAGGAGGGCATAACTACTGTACATGTACAGTGAGCTCAGATTTTACTGCTACAGCTGTACAGTTATATGAGCATGAAGAAAAAAGAACAGAGGAAAAAAATTATGTCTGCAAGGCATCGAGGTAATGCATTTCCCTCAAGTGCTGTTGTCCAAAGCATCTCACCATCTTTATTGCTGCTTGAAACAGGAAGAGTTTGCAAGAGTCAGATGTTCCTCAGGAGCCGTGCTGATGACTCAGCGTCTGTATTGCCCCAAGCAACTACACTGAGCTTATGGATCCTGTGAGAATTCATGTCTCATCTTACAGTCTTCTACGGTAAATAGGAAAAATATTGACCTGCATCACTGGCAGAACACCAAAGGAGAGAGAAACTTTGCCATCTGTATGCTCTCATGTTTTACCAACGAAATCGTATTATTGGGAGCAATCTGAGCACCAGCAAAAACACAAACTAATACATAAACTTCAAGTCGTGCTAACAAACTGTAACCAGTAACCAAGAGACTATTCTTACCCACCTTCTGAAAGCCCTCTGAGTTGCTACTTGAAACAATTATCCTGCCAGGCCAATCTATAATTAGCTAAAAGCACATCCCCGTCTGCAAAAATCAACAATTTCTCTTTAATACCAGAAAAAAAGAAGTTTATTTTAAGGATTAGCACTCCTAGATATATGCTATGCAAAGGAAAACAAAGAAATATACAAATAGGTCTTACAGATAAAAGACAGCACTTGGTAGAAGTTTCGGACAAGAAAGTGCTCCTCCTCAAAAGACTGGAGCTAGGCAAAAGCTGGTCACATACTCAGAGCCCAAAAGCATAATATGGACAAGAGACTGAACGCGGCACGTTTTCCACTAGTATAGCATGTTTCAACCACAAAATTAAGTATTACACTTAACATTTTTTTAAAATCTTCTCACAGTATCTATTTTTTTTCCTGTTATCCCGGGGTTTCTGCCTAAGAGATGTGCTTCACATTTCAGTATATACTGGTGATACTCCAGTTTTAACCAAAATCTCACTCAATAAACATCCTGTGGACTTGTCCTCACCATTTCTTTAAAAATGTTGAAGCTTCTGAGGCAACATGTACTCTTATTCATACAGGAATTCCTGAAGGAAGAAATGCAACTTCAACTGGTATTTAGAAAAAAAAAAGTAAGACAATCAATACACCAAAATCAGAGAAGTCTGACTGACTTCCACCTAGAGCTTTATCTTCCACACAGCCAAGTCAATCTTCAGACTTGTAAAAAACTGGTTAGCAGAACTTACCCAGCTCCACTGCTGTCCGTACGCACCTGAGTGACTCTGGACAATCAAAGGCAGTGAATGTCCTAAAACTTTCAGAGGACTTGACCTTATGTTTCAGACATCAGTATCTACAAGGAATGAAGTTCTGCTCCCTGAACTAATGATAAGTCCCATGTTTGCAAGGACCTGCAAGATGCACTGGTTACCAACAGTTATGATCAACGGTACTGAAACTTGAAGGGACAGAGAGACACAGACAAACTGCATATTGTTTTCTAAACACCATAGTCTGGACTATCAGTACTAGATAACAGAGATTAGACCACAGCTATTACCATGAAACAAAAAAACCCACAAACCTACCAAGACCAAAACAGAACCAAAAAAAGAGGTTCCAATGGTCCAAATAAAAATGAAATATATAGAAAATGGGAATTCTCTTTGACAAGCAGCCATCATGAGGATCCTGTGAGGAAGAGACAAGAGCAAGTTCACTTTTCAAGTATATTTGTCTGCTGAGAAGTATTTCAAGGAAAGTTTTGGCCGGTCCAAATATTCTAAGACCTGGAGGGAAAAATACAGGTTCCTGCCATCTTTGACTGAAGACCCTCATTTCTTGCCCTCTGTCAGAGAAAAGACTTTCTTATGTGAAACCTCTCTAACAGCCACCAAGGTAGAAGAGACAACATTCTCATCACTGGCCACACAGCATGCTATTCTGAATTGTCAACTCAGTCAGGATCTCAAGTCAGGCAGCATACAGAGACTACAGTGGCTCAGAGGTGGTGTTTTTACAACCACAAACATAATAACCTCCTCTTGTGACAGATGGAAAGGAACCTCAGGAGATAAAAGAAAATACTAGCCAAGTCAGTACATGGTACACTCACTGTTTATTCCATGACGTCTACATTAAGTAGTGAAGAACCATCAGTATTGCAAATCTCTTCATACCCATTTCTCTGGGTTTGAAACAATCACAAAGGAAAAAAGAAAAAGTAAGGCCCTTGATGTTTTCCCTCCTAAGGTTTCCTGAATAGCACCCAGTGGAAGGGCACTATTGTGTCTGCAACTTCCAACAATGCAGCAGCTGGCAAAACTACAGACTGATCCTCCCCTGCAACAGACGTACCGACTGAATTATTCACTGCATTAACTAGGAGGCTTGGAAAAAGCATTAGCTAGTATTTAGTAAAGAAAAGGTTTATTGCAGCCAGGGGAAAAAAAAAACCAAACTAGCAAGCTTTTCAGGGCTGAAAATCATTATGCTCTGCAGCCAGAACCTACACAGCCCTCCTGAAGTCCCTCACACAAGTAAAGGATGGCTGAGCACACTTAAGGACAAAAAATAAACATGACTGGAGTTTTAGTTCCCCTTTGGGACCTGGCTGTATATCCACTCGAAGTTCAATCCATAGCTTGGGCAGAACCCAAACAGTTTGTTCCATTAAAATCAAGTATCAGCTCACATCTAATACCACACAACTGTGAGCAATTACCAGAAATGGCATGCCTGCTACACCACTCCTTAACCACAAAATATTGCTCCTTTCCTTCAATCAGGCTAATGATCCTGCAGCTGCAGAGGGAGTCGGTTCAGTCAGCTCACCCAGGAGCAAACTAAACCCTCTAAAACAAAACAATCAGTCAGTTCAACAAGCTTATCCAGTGGAAAGCTATGTGGCTATAAAACTGCTGAATCTGACAGGAGGGACAGGGATCAAGTTCACGAGGAAAGTGGGAACTTGCTTTATAGTAGACATGCACCATTACAGCAGAGGTAGAAATGTATTTTGTTTTTCTGGGATCCAGTAGAACATGACTTGGTCCTGGTCAAGCCCACTGCATGCAAATAAAAAAAACTCAAAATAATTCCCTGTAGGCATTTTAAAAACAAACAAAAAAACCAAACCAAACTCCCAGCAGAGTTTTGAAGAAAAGTATATATTTGAACATATCATTATCTTGCAAGAAAAGAGGCTTCTATCACATTTACTGAGGAACACTTCATGTTCAACCTCTTAGATACCTGTTAGCATCCAGCTAGTAACTTGCAATGAAGAGTATGTTTAAAATTTGGAGGTACTTCTATCCAAAGAAGAGGAAGGTGTAATCTACATCAGAATAGCCACACTAACACAGCTTACATTAACCTAAAATATAGTCTTTTCCCCTAGCTACAGAAATGTATGTTAACATTCGGCTTCAGGTATTAAAATAGAGATTCAAACTAGTCCAAAGCAACTTATTCACCCATAACAATCTTCAATGATTTTGTATACACAACTAAATATTCAATGCTTTTGCCAGTCATCTATGGATTTCACTTTTAAAAGAAAAACAGAATTAAACATCCACCCGTTCCCTACCAAAAGCCCCACCTTGACAAGGTTTGTTCACTCTGTCAGCTCATTAAAACACACAGCAACCCCTCTGAGGGGGAAAGGAGGCTATCCAGACAAACACATTGAGGAAAACAGGGGGTGGGTGACTTGGAAGTTCTTTGAATGGCTCTCTCCACTGAAAGAATCACAAGGCAAAGCCTCTTCAGACTGCAATAACTTGTACAGCTTTTCAGCCTGAGAGGAACTCTGGGGTCAGCAAGAAGCCCAGATGTGGGCTCAGGGCACACACACACATATACGTAGGTGAGAAAACACCTGCAGAGTACCAACAATAGAAGTTCTCTTCAAAGAATACATGAAAGGACGTATGAATTCAGGCCACGCTCTGGTTAAGCCATCAATACTACAACACAAAAAGAAATACTTAAGTGGCCAAAGCATCTCAGATAAGACTGAAATACACCACTGAAGCTGCATGGGGTTGATGACCTTCCTGTACTAACTGCGACTGATTTGTCACAAAACCACTGTTCCCTGTTCTTCTTGTGACAGTGTCAGTCATACACTTCTGGAACAGTTAAAGCTTGGGCTGTCAGCATACACATCACTCAGGCTTCCAGTTTGTGAATACCACCAACTGTACCATACAACAGTTAAAACAACAACAAAAAAAATTCACTGGATCACCCCCACTTATCACTACCATTACAATCAACTGCTACCTGTACTCACAAAATGAATAATGCATGCAACCACCAAAAAAAAAAAAAAAAAAAAGAAGGCTGTTAAATAACAAATGAAAACTTTTAAACCAACTTACTAGGAAAGCTAATCCAGAATAAACTGTTCAGAAATTAAAAAAAAAAAAAAAAAGGCAGGGAAAAACAAGTACTGGGAACTGTTGGCTTTGGCTATTAAACAGTAGAAATGCATACTTTAGTTACCTGCCCTGATGCAACAGCCCGTACCTGAACAGCCCCTTAAATGAATTGCTGTTTCCACAGGAAAACAAACCAAGTAAGAAGATTCAAGTAGAAACCCAGGCACTCCAGCTGACACCAAGAACCAGGTAACAGCTGCCAGGACAATACCCAGCAGGGGAAATTCTCTTGGAACAGGGAGCTCAGAAACAAGGTGGCATACAGGAAGCAACGCTGCACATCGGACATCTTGCTGCCAGATCATGAACACACTCCTCGCTTTCCCTGCCCCCTCCAGCGTCACCAAACCACTCTCTCCTGGAACGGCTTCCAAAGGAATTCTTTGAATAGAAACAGATACAAGCAAGAGGACTAAAAATAGCCAAGCAAGAGCAGAGACATTCTCACACTTGCAGAAACACATTCAACTGCATTAAAAAAAAAAAAAAGAAAAAAAAAAAGCCCCTATATAATTCACACTAGAATTGACAATGAGGGACAAAGTAGAAAGTGACACCACAGAAAAGTTTTGGAGGGCAGGATTAATCCAGACTTACGCTACTCATCAGATCACATTACAACACTCACAACAAAAAGCAATGCTGAAATTACAAGCCACAAGTGATATAAAAGGAAATACAGCCTACTGATTACAGAGTGTATCTACAAAATGTGATAGCAGATTTTTGATTTTAGCGTCAGTTTTGCTAGCAACACCAAACAACTCAGTATCATTTCTGCACCGGTACAGAGGCCAACCCTTGAACTAGACACCACGGGAAGACCACCAGCATAAATAACTCCTTGTGATACGTTCATATATTCAGAAGTCCAAAGAAAACCAGGAGTCTCAATGAAAAACACTTTTAAATAATGCAAAACATTCCAGAACATCTTTCTATATTTGTATCCCAGATTATGATATTTCTCAGGATTCATCTTAGGCAGGAATATCCACCAAAATAAAAAAAAAGCTTTTTTTTTTTTTGCAGTGACATACATGAGTCTGAATATAAAGTTTCAGAGGGAGGAAAAGAAATAGTGTGTAATGCAGTGTTAACCCTTTCCTTTCTTCACAATCATTGTACATAACATCTTCATGAAAACTGTCAGCCATTTAGCATTTCAAAGTTAAACACTGTGAGAAGTGAGTGAAATCCTTTTACAAACTTACTGTCAGGTGCTCAGAGATGAATGATGCCTTAAGTTTTTAGCCTTTATATTTTTCAAATTCTGTACTGCATTAGTGTGTAACTCTGAACTCCACACAGAATGCTAGTTAGTTTTCTTCACATTTTGGTCAGACTAAACAATCCTTCTGGGTCTAGGAATCAAGGTCACACCATCTGCCTTAGCTGTGGAAAGTATAAACAAAAGTGAATCTTTGTTCAGAAACAACTGGAACAGCATCAAGAACTGAAAGCCATCAAAGACCACTTCCGTTTCTCTGCCACCTCTGGATGGCTCTTTCTACAGTCACAACCATTATTACCATTTTGTCCAGCTTTAAACAAGCAGGTTTGACAAGCTTCCTCTGATACTACTCCTCATGTTAACTTGCTTCAGTCAGAAAACTTGGATTTACCCCAAGCTTTCCCACCTGATTTTTATTTTCCTCACAATCACAGCTTCTCAACTTCGTGTCACGTGTAAAATACACTTATTCCGTCATTCTAGAATACATGTGAGGTCAGGACTACCTCATCTGCACCAAATGACACCAAACTCTCAAAAGAAATGAAGAATTAACTCTCTTTACAACCCAAAACTTAAACATGCTAGAAAGGAGCAGGCAAACAAAGAGGCCTCAATGCAGAATTCAAACTAACAGCGGGAATACAGTCATCCAGGCTGTTCTCACCCTTGAAGTTAAATCAAAATGAAATTCATCTCTCACTTCTTAGTTTCTTAAACTTTCTGAGGAAGATACCAAAGAGACAAAGCACTCACATAAAGCATCAAATTGGCCAAAGTTTTACTGCATTTAATTCAGTATTTACTTTCTCTCTAACATAAATGAGGTGGAGAACAACCTGTATGCTTTTTCTAAGACCTATGGCTACTGTTCCAGCTCTATCTGTATCTTTTTCTGGAAATCTGGTCTGACTTAAATGTTATTTGTGTCTTCTGTCTCCACTAGGAGGTTGTCATTCTCCTCCACCACTTCTTTCCAGGCCAAACTAGCTCACAATAAAATTCACAAAAGAGTAAAAGTAATATTTTCTTTTTAAGTTCACAAATATGAAAAAGTATATAAAGCTTTCCTTCAAAACTTCCTTCCTATTGTTAAGCCATTAAAAAATTTCTTCTCACAGTAATGCATTCCCTTATCTTCATGAAGTTAGCGCTCCCTTTTAACATATTTTTGTTCTCTGAGTTAGTTGCATACAGCATAGCAATGAATCACAGCCCCCAGTTCCACACAGGTATGCCAGGTTCATATACTGTGCAAGGCAATATTAAAATGCCTAAGTAGAAAATGTGTTTTCTAAAAGATTCCAAGAAGATAGTAGTCACCCGCCCACTTTAGCATTGAAAGTCTGAAAGACCAAGCACTTTCCTGCAAGACAAAATTATTCACTTTTGAAATAAAATGGACTTCTACTCTGTACACATCTTAGCTCCTGAAACAGCTTATTTATACTAACTGTACACCTCACCCTCAGTACACATATGAATTCTGAAACTGCATTGGAATACACATTGTGCTAACTGCAGTGTTCAACTCCAGCAATATCATTAAAATATTACAGGCAACAGCTATAGAGAGCATACCGCACCTGTAAAAACTTCACTAAACAAATGGTTTGACAATGACAATCTTGAAAACCATTTCAGAAGATGTGTTGTAAACATAAGTTTTCTCCAAGCAAAACAGAAAGCTGTATGTACACAGAAATCAAGCGAAAGATGAGCAAGGAATAATCAAGATAAAATATTACAAGTTCTAAAAATTGCATTACAAACTTAAGTAACAGCTTTTTAAACACAGTAATATTTTTCAGTCATTTACAGAGCCTTGTTTAAAAATTCTAGCACAGCAGGGGGCTGTTAAGCACACTTGCTGAAAAAGCCAAGATGACACTGTAAATAAATTCAGAAACCAACGGCAGGCAAGTTTAAAATGAAAAACAGTATGATGCCTTAAATGCGTTCTCAATTTAACGCAAGACTCTTTTTCAAGTTCAATGAGTACACCGTCCAAAACATGGCTTTTTGAAAACTAGTAAGAAGTTGAATCAGTAGAATAAAGTGAAAATAAAATTTTAAAAGGAAGAACACAACATACCTCCTCTGATCAGACGAAAAAGTACAAGAGACAGCAGTCACCCAAAAATGCAATCAACAGAAAGCAAATGGCTAAAAACCTGCTTGTTGTCTCACCTTCAGAATCCTGAAATTTGCCATTCTGCAGGGGTTTAGGGTAGCGTTTTGAAAGTATACAAGCCTCATCTAAGTAGGTACTGTCCTTTTGGTTCTTCCAGTTTTTGAAATCTAATATTAGAAAACCCATACTTACCAATCCTGTCCCTATGCTCTAAAACTGTAAGGAAGAAGGCATCAGCATGACCTTAGTTTTGATATTCAAAAGAACACTGCCATGAAGTCTGAGTTTTTGAGATTTGTTAGAAGACATTGTGAGCTTGCAGCTGCATCATAGGAATTTCTTTGCATGATCAAATGCAGGGGACTGATAGAATAGGATAAAACAATTCTCAATACACTGCATTTAAACATTGCGGAGTACACACACAACTGCTGAAAACAGCAATTTGAAAGAGCAGAATTTTTACTTCCACTTATTCATGAAAGACCATTTGAAGAGTTGCAAAGACCTCCAAGAAAAACATTTTGTGCTTCTTTTAGATTTTATTTTGCCAGAAAAAGAAGAAAGGGAAGGAAAAAGCATGTTTAAATGAATTATCTCATTCTAAGAGCCAGAGGCGTAACTTCCCTTAAAACCATTCTAAAATCTCAAATGTTGTACACGTAACAAATAAAACCCAGAAAATTCCTAGCACACACAGCACCAAGAGTAAGGCCTTCCATACATGAGATTATGTTAGACTTTTACATATATTCTAATATGCAAGTTCATTTGAGAACACAAACCTTTGTTTGACTGATTTATCAGTTCCTACCAAATTCAAATGAGGAATAAAACAGAGCCCAAGGAATGCAATGACATTAAGCGAGAAGAAAAACTAGGATGAAACCCGGTGAATAAAAAAAACCCAAAACCTTACAAACTAATGTGAACACACTAAAGGCTGTAATTTTACTTCAGATACAACTAAAATTAAATAAATGTTTATCTGGAACTCACTTGTCAGCAAACATTTCACCATGACTGAAATGCAAGTTGTTGAGCAGTTAGAAGTACACTGATGTCAAACTAAAATTCTCACACTACAGACAAGTATTTCTTTAGCTGTACTCTTCTAGAGCTTTAGCAAGATATCCATTTGCTGTAAAAGAATTGAAAGTGTAAGTTCCAGAAACGTATTATAGTGTTTTGGTTAACCTTAAGACGCTTGGAGCTGTGATGTTTTGAATTTAATACAACTGGAAAACATTCCCATAATCTTCTTCAAGATGAGCTTTTGGGGAGCTTTTTTTCATTTAAATTCCTCTGAAGCTTAATACAGATCCTAATTTTTTTTTTTAAGTTAAACGGAGGGGTTATTTACCCTTTTTTTTTTAAAGTTAGAAACTTGGTTGACTATATATATATACATACATACCCATAACGTCCGAAAAAGATGAGGAATACATATTGCAGGTCAGTATTTCAACAAGCTTTGCTTTGATACATCCCTGAAGCTTAACATTTGGGAGGTCAATGTACACCAAGTCCTGGAAGAACTAAACATACCACTTCCTCAAAGCTGGTCTTTAAGATTTGACGGAAGTGGAGCCCCACACCTCTCTAGCCATAAACATCATACCAGTATAAAATACAATAGAGTTATAATGCCCAAACACACATTTAAATAAACCAGCCTAGTGCAAAGCTCTATTTTCAGGCTTTGCCATGTTTCCAGATTAATGCTTTTAGGTTTTAACTGTAACAAAATTAATAAAGTTCATATATACATTTTAGCAAAATTTAGCACAGTGTTTGACTTGCTTAAAAGAGGTCACTTCACCCGGCAGAGAACTTGGGAAGCATGAAGTTGAGATTTTTCAGGAAATGTAAGAGGTGGTAATTATTCAACAGAATGACTAAGGGTATTTACCAAGTGAACTAACTTTCCTCAGAATTACTAAGTGCCAGAGGAGATAGCTTATCCCCTTCAACACTTCTGTTTTAAAAAAGAAAAAAAAATTATCTTAAAAAAACACTTTCACATCTTTCCAGCATATCTGTTCATATATAAACTTCTGGGGAATACAGCAAATTGTCCATGCTGCACTAGACATATCCAAAAATGCAGAACAAAAACACATTTGTAGAAACATAAAAAGTAAGATGCAAAACAACCTCACAGCCTTGCAGTCAGCATTACCAGAGACACAGACACTACACACTAACAGGGCAACACCTTTTCAAAGGACTGAAACATAGTCTCAGTGTCAAATAATTCACCAGGCAGATTTAACAGCCAAAAGGGATGTTGAGAACAGAGACCCCTTCCTCTGCCCCCAGTACTCCACCAAGGCTGAGCATTTCTGGCATTATTTCATTATTCACTTTCAGTGCAGCTCATCAAAGCAGGAATTTTATTTGTTTGTTAAGACACACCTAAGGCTCCCCAGCATTACTGATTCTGCTTATATGAACCAGACTCTAAATAATTTGAACAAACAAATCAAAGTAGCAACCCATCATATCAAGATCAAGAATACCAAATTCTTCCCCCCTTTTCCCCCCACCCCAAACCTGTCTTGTAACTAGCCCCAAGCCACATCCTCCTCCTGCTCCTCCAACCCACTGGGTCCTTCTCCCTCTACACACTGTATTAGAACCTGTCTGTTGAGACAAGGAAAGTATCATCAAAAGTCCATGGTAACAACTGATCCTAACTTTTCTCCAGTACTGTGGAGTAACTGGAAAAGGAGGAAGAGTTATATGTCAACTTTTTAATCAGAGTCTGTCAATAAAGGGGACCAACAACCATAAAACCAGTTCCTGGCCCCTCACCACTCCTAAACAAAGTCCCAATAAGGAAAATGATGCTGACTCCAGTTGCTCAACTCTTTCATTTGTTTTCCCCTACATTCAGTTCCAGTTCCAAACTTGCTTTCTTGCTGGGTGGAAAGGCCTTTAGTTACCACAGTCTGACTCAAATGTTCAAAATCACCTTGTTTTTGCCTGAAAGGCAAGATGCCTCAATATGTTTTTGTGTTCAATTTTTATTAAAGTACTAAAATTAACTGAAAAGGGATGGTTCTGCAGTTTCTTGCAGTATGTTTTATCATATTTTATAGTGGGTGAGTTATTTCATAACTAATGAAACACACATCTTCTCTTGATCAGTCATTTTAATGGATTTGTTTATTGAGAACAACTAGAAAAGTTATACATTCTTGCTTTGCTCTCTCTCATGGCCGAAGTTCTCAAAAGCACTCCCTGCAATCCACAGAATCAGCAAGGGAACAGAGTCATCCAAATATTTGAGGTACGTTTCCTAGCAGAAACTGCACCTCAGTGATGTTTCATTTTGGATGACTGTTCTACGAGAATCATCCCAGCATTTCCCTGATTCGATAACCCTAACTATGAAAATAATTTTAACCATCTGACTTTATTTCAACCTTTCTCTACAGTTCTGGGGATCTTGGAGTTTTGGGGGAAAGTGCCTGGACTTGCAAGAGTAAAAAAACTAAGCTGGTCCAGTTGCCTTCTAATTTAGGACTCAGATAATTCTGCAAAGTTTGGGCTTTAGTCTCATTAAAAAGTACCTTTAAAAATAATCTTTATGTACACAGCTTTATAAAACGGACAGTACAATATGCAGTAAGAACTCAGTCTAACATGTCCTAAATTATGTATTGTACTTTAAGCCATCATCTGCAATTCATGCAATTCCTAGACAGAACATACAAAGGACCTGGGTAATTTTATCGCTATCAGACAGTCAAGTGTTCAACATGTTTCTTCCCTCAGAGACTGCTGAATTATTGTCTTCAATTCAGCTAGAACCAGGACAGTCAATTACTCCTCATTTGCAAGCACAGAAATTATTCAGATTTGACATATGCCTCTTACTGCATTTGCACAGTACTTTCTCTAAACCCACCCATTTCTCCACCAACCAACAATCATGAATTATTCTGAATACCACACCACCCATACTAAATTCAATGTTTAATGCACCTCTTGTTCAAAGGCCAGTAAGGACATGAGTTGAGTTTGCTTGAAGGACTACAGACCTGACTATGTCAAGTAGCTGTACCCAGAGAAAAAAGTCTGGGGGAATGTGGTGTTTCACCAATGTGTCTAGTACCTGAAGGAAAGGTACACAGAAAAAGTCAGCAGTGGCCAGTGACAGGACCAGAGCCAATAGGCTGAAACACAGGAGGTTCCCTGCGAACATCAGGGAACACATCTGCGCCCTGAGGGCAAACAAGCAGTGGCACAGCACAGGTTGCCCAGTGAGGCAGCAGAGTCTCCACTGGAGATATTCAAAACACATTCAGACAGTCCTGGGCAACCTGCTGCAGTTGGCCCTGTTGAGCAAGGAAAGACTAGAAAGCCTCCAGAAGTTCCTGCCAACCTAGGCCAGACCATGACAAAGTGAAGTAAAAAGGCAAGAAAGTCCTTCAACAGAAAAGCTGTTATCAAAAACACCCCACAGGTTTCACTAGAGACTTCTTAAGCTTCAGCATTTCTGCTCCAACAGTAACAGAGAAAATCAAGGGAATCAACAGAGAAAATCAAGGGAATCTTCAGTTAAATCAGGTGGGCTAAAAGTCATCAGGACAAAATCCAGAAACATACACTACTACATCAACAGACAAAATGGTAAACAACAAAAACTGGAGTACAGGTATGAAGTTGAAGTTTTATACTTGCAGTCATAACAGAGAACTGTTCAAAAAAGAAAATAAGCATCTTTTTCTAAGATGCAAAGAAGAGTTCCTGGGCATTGCTGCTGATCTGGACATCAAGAAACAGCAAAGAAACTCAACAGGTTGAAGACGTGCATCAGAAAGTGTTTTCTCAAACACTGAGGAAAAAATAAACACTTTTACATATTCATTAACTTCACCAACCTAATAAGTCTATTCCAATCTTTCCTTAAAACAAATTTCAGACAGCTACCCCTTGGTACTTACCCCATGTTCAAAACATTCAGAAATTCATTCAGTTGCTAATAAAAGAATGTGAAGCACAAGACCAGGAAGTGGAGTACTGTTCCCCCTCATCACACTTAGTCACCTATAGTTAACACCACTAACTTAAGTCTCTCTTATGTCAGTCTCAAAAGTGGATCATAAGTCAGGGATCTCCAGAATGTTTGACTGAAAGTTGAAGTAAGAGCAGACATCCATCCCTTGGGGCACAACCCTTCAGAAGCACGGCCCAGAGTTTCTTGAACACAATATGCTATGTACAGCCCAACAGCAGTGCAAGGTTTGGCACCATGATTCTTTTCAGATTCCTGTTGCTGAAACTGTGTGAAAGACAACATGAGATTACGAAAATCAAAGAAATAAGAGCAGAGAGAAAAAAACACATCCGCATAACTTTCAAATACAGAAAAAAATAGATAATGAAACAGCACAAAGCTAAGCATTGAGGACAAAATAGCCATGATTCAGTTAACATTTAAAAACAAACTGGAACAGGAAGCAAAAAGGTTTCTGAAGCCATCTGCTTCATTCCATATTACTATATATCCACCATCCTCAAAACACTAAACAAAACAAATGGAGTAGAAACAAATATTGTGCTTTCCTTGCTCAAAAGCAATCCCAATATGGTCTCTAAAGCATCATCCTACTTCCAGAAACACTACTTTAGTCATAAGAAACACAAACTAAATGTTCTAGATTAAACCAATACCAGATGCAATAAAACTGCACAAAGATTTCCTGTCTCTACAGCCAGCCATTAAAAATATTGAGGAACATGGTCATAAACAGTGAATTCAAATCCTACACCTTCAACTACAGGGCCATCTAATAGACTGAGATAAGTATTTCCCCCCTGCCCCACTAAAACAGGTTAAAAAAGTGCAACCTGATGATTCAAACCTGGAGGTTAAAAAAGTATTTGTGTTTTCTTCATTTAATTCACAGATTCACATACTGCAACACCAATTCCATTGAATCTGCATCTTCTACAGCAATAAACTGTATTTCTTGTATGATACAGCAGAAAAACAGAACCATAAAGTTCACCATAGGAGTATTACTTCAGGCAAACCTTAAGTCTCAAGCAAGATCAAAGCTCTCTCAACATGGGAAACATTTCTTTGCTTTTAATGCAAAATGCTACACTCAGGTAGGTTAAGGACTCCTCCAAGCTCATCTGTTGGAAGACTGATTTAAGAAGCCTGGGGAGAGGGGGGGAAAAAAGCTTGACCATTTTACCTTCAAAAGAAGCCAAAATATTGCGCAGGTTCCACAAAGACAGCTGGACAAAAAGAAAGAGAATTTCAATAGAATTGAGAATAGAAACAACTCCATCCAAGGGACCTGCACCAAGTTGTTCACATAACCTATTTTACAGGTTTTACAATCTAAAGAGAACATAAGTAAAACAATATGCTCAGCAAAATATTTATGATGCAGTAAAAGCAGGCTGAGCAAGCCATGAGATCTTAGGCATCAGACTGTACCACCTCTAAACTGCCTGTCTTTAGTCCCTGTTTACTTCTTGAAGCACTGAGAAGTAACGGGGAGAGAAGGGCTGAGGGTACCACACCTGCAGAAGGAACAGCCTTGCAGGAGCCCCAGGCGGATAGGGAGTTCCAACAGACTCCCAGTGCAGATGGCCAAAATCAAAGAGTAACCAAAATCTAACTTTCATGTTAGAGCAAAACAGACAAACCCTTTGTACGGTTTTTGTAAAATATGAACCTGAAGTAATTGCAAAGGAGGCATTTCACAATCTTTCATCCCAGCTCTCACTTGAATGAACGTAACCTGTTTAGGGAAGTTATATGAAAAACAGTGCAAGTCCAAACTAGGTCTTCTCTAAAAAGCATAGAGGACTCAATGGGCTACAAGTAAACAGATTGTATCAGAAATAAACCTAAAATTCACCAAAAGCTCTAGCAGAATAACAACACAGCAATGGATACCACTTGTATTTCCCCTAGCACCTTGCATTCAATAATTTTGAAGTCTAGAAATACAACACAGAGTTTCTCTAACCTGTATTTTACAAAGGGGACAAGTCACTTGGCTTCTCTTTTAGCAAGGTCATACAAGGCTGTTGCAAAGCACTGAACATGAGTCTTCAGAGTCCTGCCCACGTGCTTCAACCAAGTAAGAAACAAAGATAAACAAAAAGATTCGTAACAGACCCAAAGTTTTACTCCTAGTCTTTCATGAAGTACCTATTACAAGTACTTGTACCAAATGTGACTGAAACTGCAAGCAAGCATTACTACTAATAGTAAGACTCTCAGTGCTGATTATTAATAGAGCATTAACACTATATGATACATACTCCTTTCAAGCACTGCTCATCAGCAGGTTACTCTGCTATGCCCAGTATCAACAGAACAACACCAGCAACAAACATAAAGCATACCAAAAAATGGAAATTTACCAGGAAATAATCACCTAAAATAAAAGTTCATAGAAAAAATATAGAGTATCAACAAACTACTTCTAGGTTCTAGAGCTACAGCTCCAAAAAAAATGGAAGAGCCAAAGAAAAAAAAATTGAAAATAACAGCTTCTGGTAACATACAAGATTATTTTGCTGGTTTTCACCCAGCTTCCATAGATTTTAGTGGTGAGTCCCCTCAAATGATCAAACTCTTTTGCAAGTCATGGCACCAGGAGCTTTATGGAGGATGGGCCAAAACAACTGAAACCGTCTGAATTTCAGAAATGTCACAGTTTTCAAAATCAACACACTGATAATACTACAACTAGAAATAAGTAGAACAGATCTTGTCCAATTCCCACTCCTCTCCACCTCCAAGATTACCAAGATTATTTGGGTTATAAACACAGAAGCCAGCTCATTTTCAGGAGTCACAAAACATCATTAATCCTGCAAAGTGATTTAGCCTTGCTTGCTTTCAAGTTACCTACTGTAAGGTTAAAAATAAATTCTTCAAACAAGTTAGGTCAAACCACCGCAGAGAGATTGGGTGCAGGTATAAATACTGAGTCAGCCAGGTAGGAATCCAAACCCAGATTCCATTAGAGAACGCGATACAACCAAGGGAATTGCTAAAAGGGTCTGGTAAATATTAAAGAAGCAAAAGCCAGGAGGCTGAGTCGCTGCCATTTTTTTGTGAAGGGCTCTGTTTCAATGGCAAGCACTGCTCCCCCTCCCTTCCCTTCCCTTCCCTCCAGCTCCAATTTCTCGACTTGGAAAAAAACAGCTGCTCTCAGGCCAGGACAGGCCCTCCACTCCCCTTCCACAGCTTTCCTCCACACAGCTCCATAGCAAACCCCGAGTTTCTGCTCCACAAACATCCTGCTCCTCTGAACACAATCAAGGGTGCCCTGCACATCCACGATCCTGGTGCTAACACACCTACAAAAGAAAAGCTTCAAACCAGTCCACCCTGCTCCCAGGTGGCACCCAACAGCACTGCAGACATTCCAGCACAAGCTTTTAAACCTATTCCACATCAGAGAGCTCAGACCCTTGCCATCAGACTCAAAACATGCACAAAGTCCTTTCTACATCCAGCTTCTTACACAGGAATGCCTAACAGTTCACTTCCCTGCAATTTTCTTCAACAACAGGAGAAAACATAGAAGAGGGTTTTTATGTTGTTTTTAAAGGCAACATAAGTCAGACCAATAGCGAAGCCCTGCCGCGACACCCAATTCCAAGCAACCACGCACAGCCGATGGCAAGGAAGGACTAAGGTGGAGAAGGTTATCAGAGGGAACGGTTCATTCATTGTCATGTCCTCAAGTAACCCACTGTAGCTGTCGAGATGTTATTGTCTGTAGCTGTGACCCTCCCCCGCCCACCAGCGAGGGAATACCCGGGAAGGGGGTGAGCAACGAAAACATGGAAGTAAAGCCCTGCGTAAGTCACAGATTGATACTTCATCATCCACTTGTTCACTTCTCGAGCTGCCATCTCGCCTCTGGCCTGACTCCTGCCGCCAACCCCACACCTCATCTGCGGGGTCCAGCTGGTCCCGCTTCCCTCACACCCCCCGAGCCAGAGGCACCAACCCCCCACAGAGAAACCCTTGGTGTAGGAGACGAGCACTTCCAGGATCAGACCAGAACCCCTCCTCGAAGGCGGATGAGGTGCAGAACGCCTCTCGCGGATGTCAGGGGTTGCAGAGAGAACCCACCTCTCCCGGGGCCAAGCGGGCTTCCCCTCCCCAGCCAGGTGGGCGCTGCCCGCACCCGCGGCCCTGCTGCGCGGGAGAGGAGGGGGGCGGAGTAGGGGGGGACGGTGATCTAGGCCAGGGCGAAGCTTCCCCGGGGCGGCCGCCAAGGAAAGTAGGGCAAAGCCGCGTCCCCCCGCAACCCGTCGGCGGGCGGGCCGGGGCAGGGCGGCCCGGNGACGTGACGTGACGTGACGTGACGCGCTCGCGCACAGCCGCGCCCCGCGCCCCTCACGCACCGCCAGCGCGCGCCCATCCACCGGCGCCTTCTTCCGCCTCTGCCTCCCGCCCCCTCCCGGTGACCACGTGAGCAGCGCGCGGGAGGAAGGCCCACCCTTCCTCTCGCCTTCACGTGACCAGGGGCCCGCCCCTCCCCCGGCTCGCGCGGGGCGGGAGGAAGGGGCGGTGGGAGCGGAGCCCCGCCGGTCAGGGTCGCCCTCAGGCACCATCTAAGGGACTTCTTGAGGGACTCTCTTCCCGGGGGTTGTGTGAGAGATCCTCTGACGGACCCCGGTAAAGGACACCCAGGGGTCCCCCCGGGAGGGGCCGCGGGGATTACCCCACGAGTGATCTCCTGAGGACCCCCCCGAGAGATCCCATGAGAGCCCGTGTGAGGGTTCCCCTGAGGAACCCCTTTAGGGATCCTGTGAGGGACACCGCGTGAGGGACCCCCTGAGAAGCCCCCCTGAAGGCTACTATGATGGGGCCCCGTGAGGGACCCCCGTGGGTTAGGAACAGGGCATTTTGGAACCAATTCTGCACCTACATTAATGTAAACGTCTCCTTCTCTTGCGAGGCGGAACACAGTGAAGCACCCTGTTGACTTGGAGAAATCCAGGACAAAAGATGGCTGCACTACAGGAGGAGAAAGTCAAGGAGGGTATGGTGGGGATTAATGAAGAACAAGGAGGGTTTGGCACAGCGGAAGTGTGTTAGAGAATTTGGTGCAGCTTCTGACAGGACAGGTGGCAGAAAAGGATAGTGAATAAAACTTGACTCCCTGAGATGAGGAGTTTTAGGTTGTGACTCAGGAGGGGGAAAAAAAAACCACAAACAAAAACATTTCTTCCATTTAGGCTTTTTCCTGCTGTGCATTTTTTCCCTTGTGTACAACACCCCTGGTTGCCCAAAATGCAGTGGTTCTTACCCTTTGGGCATCATTGCAAGGTCTGGCATATTAAGGCCAGGCTTACTTACCCTGTGTAGAAGGGCTGGGCTGTTGAAGTTGATGTTCAGATTATTCAGCCCCTGCTGCCACCAGTGATGATGTCCCATGGTCCTTGACCTTTGCTGTGCTCTGATATCCTTTACTGCTGTTTGCGCATCCCCTGTCCCTTGAGTTCATATTCTCCATTTAAGTAGAAAGGGCATGAAATCTGATTTTACCCTAAACAGTATCTGAAAATTAATCAGTGTTTTTCATGCTTCTGCCTTCTCTGCATAGAGTAGATACATTTAAGCAGTCTGCATCCTTGATACTTACTGCATAGATGGGCAGGAGCTACAACAGATCCTACTGCTAAGGAGCTGTAAGATCTCCCTGTTCCCATTTTTTCTCAGTAAGATAGAGGGTCCTTTGAACTAAATTGAAATTGAAACCAAACAGTGCACAGGTATTGTTGATTTTCTTGATGCAGCTGTTGATACTCTATTTTATTACTTTTGCAGGGGGACAATTAATTACAGCTGTAAATAAAGTTTCACAAGCTTTGTGACAAACATGTCTGCAGCTCCATAATCTGTGTGGATTTAATCAGTATTATTAGCATTCTTCATCATGGCTTGGCAATCCTTTAATAATCAAGATGAAAATTTGGTGGGCAGCACAAAACAACAAAGGCTGAGAGCTCTTGGGACACTGTTGTCAGATGGTGTAGTGCCAGCTGGAATGTGTGTCTGAAAATCACACAGAATCCAGCCCAAGAGCATTTGGAATAAGAGAAAACTAAGCAGGGATACCAGGACCAAAGTATTGTAGACTCTTTCTACTGTACATGGAGTAAATATAAATGAGAAAATAGCATACTGCACTGACAAAGCTTCCAGAGGAGAGCTAAAAGAATAAACTGGTGGAGGCTTGGGAACAAAGAACTTCACTCCAAATATTGATCACTGAAAGGTAGTGAAGCATTTGAATGGACTGCCCAGGGAGGTGGTAGAAGTGTTCAAGAAATGACTGGACGTGATACTTAGTGGTCTGTTCTAATTGCTAAGCTGCTGATCAATCACATCCGACCTAAATGATCCTGTGATTCAGTACATCAGACTCGGAGAGAAGACCCTGCACTAAACACAGCAAAGGTTTGAGCAGGCCTGGCACACAAATTCTACCTGTTGCCTATGTCAGGATTCTTATCTGCTGTTAAAAGGACTTGCAACCTCTTCTGTTTTCCAGACAGTAAATAACAGTCTGGTGCAGGTGCAAATCCAGATAGGCCCTTTCAGCTTACTGCAGGACTGTTTTTCTCAGTCACTTTCTGCAGATTTCTTAAATAGGCTGCAGTTCACACACCACAGGCTGGAAACCACTGTTCCGGTGCTTTGGCATTCTTCTTGCCTATCACATTTGTGAGTGGGGAAAACTGCCTGTGTTAAGAATATCACCCTGTTCCCAGTGCAGGAGTCTGCTCTACTTCTGTGTTGCAGTCAGGAATGAAAACCATCTGTTCTCCACAAGCTCAGTTGCCACTGCCCTCCCTCTTGCTAATCCTCTCTCCCACTTTCCACACTACCAACCCTTCCCCCTCAGGCTCATTGGACAATTGGTCTGACTGAGCTGAAGTTCGGAGCAGTTCTTCGCTATTTATTCTGAAGTTTTTATTTTCTTTGTGCCCTGTTTTTTCTTTTTTAGGTCACTTTGTCTAATAAAATATTGCTTTTTGATGCAAACTGGTCTCACAGCCCCTGACCCTGATCACATCTCTTCAACAGCACTACCTTTTTCCAAAATATATTGCAGTAGCCTCAGAGAGTCAACATAATCTAGGTACACAAACTCTGCAAGGAAGAGGCTCAATATGAAGAAACCAATCTTGGCTTTCCGCTTTGAGCTGAATTTGCAGGGAATCTGTGTAAGAGCCCAGAAGATAATGGGGCTAATCTCAAACACTGATAGCCGGATTGCTGTGGAGCCAACCAAGGATTGCTGGTACTAGCAGCCAAGGATTGTTAGCAATAACACACTAGGCCACCTGGAGGTAGAGCAGCACTTTTCAGGGACAAATATCCTTGTCCTGGCTCTGGAGATAAGCACAACACAACACAGCACAAATGTTGGAATGAGGCAAGAAGCAGGCATGGGCTGTAGGGGAATATGGAGACCATCAAATACCCTGAAGCCTCCAACCCATATCCACAGCAACTAAATTACATAGAAAGGGAGAAATTTACTTCCAATGCAGGGAAACTCATCTATAAACAGGTACCCCCACAAAGCCCAGGTGTGTGTGCACCCCAGGACCCTGCACACCCCCACCAGCTGCATCAGTGATGGAGCCAGGACTCCTGATCTCTCTCTCTCATTCTCCCTTCCCTTCTCCCCCTCTTTAATACATCTCTCTCTCTTTGTCTCTACCCTTTGACTTCACTCCTTTATCCTAAACCCACTGCCTTGTGCTTAGAGGAGGTCAGAGACTAACATAACAGTTTCCATGCCGAATGTGTAATTTACTAATAGAACTTTGTAAGATTTTGTGGGCCCTCTGACTTTTGCTGTTTCTTGTGTCCCCAAGCATCTGTGAATCTTAGGTGCTCCCTTCTCCTGAAGGGTGGGATGCCACAATATGGAATTCTCCCTAGTTATAGTGGAACAACTGAAAATCTTGGAGGCAAAGTGGAGTTCTCTCAAGAGAACTGTTACAAGGATTTGATAAGAGATGTTATCTTTGGGCATACCTGGGATTGCTGCTGCATTTAGATATGGGGTGAAAATCGTGGGGATGCTGCCAAGAATGGGATCTAATGTGTTAGATTGTGTTGATATGCCTGCACAAGCAGAGCTTCAGCAACAACTGTACTTGAAAGGGTTGCCACTTCCATTATGGAAGCATGCCCTTCTGCTAGAGATACCATTCACAATGGTGAGGGCAGGAAGGATAAAGATGTCATTGCATCCAGCCTTCATAAAGCCCAGATCATTAGAATTCCTAACATCCATAGGTTGCATTAGTCTATCATGTCTCAGCATCATCCTTGGAATTTGTTTTGGGCTGTTTGATCATTTTTTAGAGTCAGTGTGTGCCTGGAGATGATGCCCTCCTCTCCAGGTGGTCCCTGCAGGCCTTGGTCCAAGTTTTCTCACCTTGTAGTTTGACTGTATGAAAAAGGTGATACATTTTCATGTGACCAAAATCTGAAATTACACAACCACCTTAACCCTACCATTATTTTCTATTCTTCCAACCTTTTTCAGAAAACATTTTATCTGAATTTGTATTTTTTTCCTGATTGTCGAGACAGTTCCACTTGTCTGAGCCTGATACTGATCCTGCAGAGCCTTGCTTAAACACCTGTTTGGAAAGGATGCTGGCAGGGGTTAATCTATGTGGTGCGTGCTCTTCTAATGGTGAGTGCCAAGTTTGTTCTGTCATATTCCCTGATTTCATTCTTTGATGTGCCTACCCACTGTTACCTCTACCACCCTGCAGAGGTAACTATTTCTAAGAATTAAACAGGCTGTTGTTAAAGACACTTGTTTTCCATGCAACACTGTTGTTTGGCATTAGCTCTGTATCTAGCCTTGAATTATCTATTTAGTCCTTTATCAGTTTTCCATTGTTTTGTCTGTGACATCAGAGAAAGTAGTCTGCAGATGCCTGGTCACTTTGTCCCCTGCTCTAACAATGTCATGCCGGGTCACTTTGTCCCCTGCTCTAACAATGTCATGCTTCCTGCCTCTTAAAATTCCCCAAGATTAAGATTATCTCCAAGAAAAGAGAAGGTTCCTTGTCCAGGTCCTAAAGAACTTAGTGGGGCAGAGTTGGAGTAGATGATCACTGAAGGTCTTTAAAATAACCTTGCATGGTGTTGCACACTGCCTCTTGCAGCACTTACAGACCATCTGCCTTTATCACTTGGACTTTAACAAGCCTAGTGGAATCCCAGCCCTCCCTTACTCCAGCTAATATAAAGGTTCCTGTAATGAATGGTAACAAACTAATAGTGTTCTAAAGTGGAAGCTGGATTTGCACCATTTGCTGTTTTCCCCCAAACTTCATCTTAGGCTAAATTACAAGCATTTTTAGCCTGTGATACATTTTAGGAGAATGTTTTGAATAGCGTGTCCAAGGATATTTGCCAACTCTGGTTAAATGTCAGCCATCTGTTTTCAGTTTTAAAGGGGCTGTTTGTAGATGCAACAACTGGCAATGGCAAGAATAAAGCAGTGAGCTTGGGAGGCCCCAGGGAACTGCAGGCTGGTGAGCCTCCACCCAGCCCTGCAAAGATGATAGTACTGAAAGCCTCAAACATTGAGGACAAGAAGGTGACTGTAGTCGGTAGTAGGCAGTTGTAGTCACCTGTAGGCAGTAGTTAGTATGTAGTAGTTAGATTTACACAGGGGAAGTCACATCAGGCTGACCTGGTCACCCTCTGTGATGAAATGACTGCCTTGATAAATGAGGGGAGAGGAGGGGAATGTTGCTCAGTTTGAGCAAAGCTTTCAGTGGTGCTTGCTGAAATAATCTCATAGACAAACTGATGCACTACAGACTGGGTTTATGGACAGTCAGTTGGACTGAGAATTGCAGAGCTGCTGGGTTCAAGGGGTTGTGATCACGAGCATGAAGTCCAGCTTGAGTGTAGTCACTGGTGTTGTGACCTAGGTCACAGGACCAATACACATTCAAGCTCCAGATATTTCCTTTCTCTTTAACCAACAAGTTGAGCAGCCCAGAGCACAAGACTAAAAGCTTTCTGCAAAACCAAATAAACTCCAAGTGCAACAGCAACAGCCTACAAGGTAACAGGGACAGTGGGGTTTTTTTGGAATCAAAACTTGTTTACACTGGTAAAAAGTTGAAGTTGGCTTTCTGCAATTAACAGAAAGATGCTCCTATAAATACACATGGCAAGTCATCATGACTCCTAGAATTTATTTCCAGGAAGGAAAAAGTCAACATTAAGTGGTTTTATCAGACGGCAAGATCATAAGTTGTTGCTTAGTAGCGCTCTGCTGGCATCCTCACTGGCTGGCTGCAATGTGGTGTCCAGCAGCCCTCAGCAGCAGGATACGGGCTGCCACCATAGCACATGACGAAGTGAATCTTGCTATTTTGGTACTGACCAACCTTTCCTCACCCTTTTGGCTCCAAGACCTTTCTTGGGCCTCAGATACATGGAGAAAGTAGCCAAAATTGCTCCCTAGGTGAATACTTGCCTAGAACACCGCAGTTATTTCAGGTGGAGTTTTAAAGCAACAGTGTCTGTCTGTCTCCCCAAAGACAACCTTTAGTCACATTTTTTCCAGTTGTCTAGAATCTGTAAAATTTCTGTTGCAGCTGAGTGTGTATGCTTTACATTCAACATGCATCAGGCACTGCAATGGGTCTGTAGAGAAAGGAAACCCCCAGGACAGGAAAACTTTTGACAACATGGGAAAAAGTCCCACAGGCACCAATTTAAAGGGGTTACAAATCTTTCTGCTGACACATCAGCATCCTTGGAACATCACCCTCACTCTGTTTGTGTCTTTGGCACAAATAGTTCAAGCTCTGCACTTGAGGTCTGTAGCTTCTCTCTCACCTCTGTCAGCTCATGGTACATCTCAGTGAAGGCTGGCCCTTTTCCAGGGAAGAGGAAAGAGTAAGACCCTCTGTGCAGGGCAGTATTTTGGAGCAGCTGACCTATAGCTCTCAAAAGCCATGTTGGCCACATGGTCCCTTGAGCCTTGAAGGGGGCTGAAGCCTTCCTAACATTTGTTCTTCCAGAGGAGGCTTGAGATGGACTGAGGAAGCGGAGACAAAGGACAGAGATTCTTGTTTTCTAATACACTATGAACTTCCTCTCTTTCAATCTCTGCAAGAATGGGCCACTCTTCCCCAAAAAACATTTCAAGCACTATGTCCTGGCATCTCTATTTATTAATTCATTTACTGAACTTTGAAAGCACCTTGTATTCAAAAGACTATCCTGATCTTCTATTCAGAAACAGACAGAATGAGTACAGCTATGGCTAGGAAGAACTGACAGAACAGTGTGAAATTATTCCCAGTCCTGTTCTGATTTGGCTTCCTCCTTGTGCAACAGCGGTGCCACCAGTTGGCAAGAGCTGAGGCCTCAAGTCACAGAGATCAGCAACAAAATACACCCAAGAAGGAAAGTGATGACAGCCAAATAAACCTGCAACAGCTGGGCTGGAGCTGGAGGCAGGCAGCAGATTGAGTGTTGAAACGGGTAATATCGACTGCCACATGTTTGTAGTGTACAGTGAAGGCACAGTTGATAACAGCATAGACCAGCTGCAAGCTCCAGGTCAAGGAGTCCAGTGGTTCTCATTTTGGTTCCACAGAAAGGAATGATGACAGCCATACAAGCACATGTCAAGCATGGCCAGTGAGAAAGCACCAAGGGAACCTAGACTCTTTGGCAGGAGGAGTGAAGACTCTGGCCATGAAACAGTTAAAAATCCCTTCCCCCCAAAACGATGAGCTGCCTTACATAAGGGAACAAACTGATTCATCTGCACTGTGAATGGGAAAACAAGGGGACCTGCAAGGTAGGTGACGGGACAAAATTGATGAATGCTAAAATTAGTTGCTTGGGGACAATTTAGACTTTTTATTGCTGAGGTTTAAGCTGGAGCTCAATGAATACTAATGGGTTTGGAATTTGTGAGCTCGTTTTTGGTCCTGTAAGTCAGCGGATAGGCCCCACACCATCTGAATGCTATACTCAGTGGAGCATCTGAGGCAGGTGAGGAGTTAGTAACCCCAGCTGCCAGAGCTCTCTAACCCATCATTTTCTGTATGTTTCCAGGGCTAGGGGCTTTGGTTTTCCTTTGCATCTCTCAGTTTTGTTAGAAGACTCAGTGAAACAACAGTATAGTGTTCTATGTCTTTTTAGAGTCTCCCCTTTCAGCATTCACAAGCATCAGTAATGCCTACGACAGGGAGCAGAGATGGTGCAGCTGGAGACGTGGTCTCCCACCTAGCTTAAAAGCCTCAGCTTTAAAAGCTTCAGTTTGTCCATGATCATGGAAACTAGCCTGTCAGGATGAGGCCAAGGGTGAAGACAGGGAGGCAGAAGCTGATTTTAGACACATGATTTTAACCTCCAGCATAAAACTTATACCTCTTAGACATTACTCATCTGAAAAAATAGCTTTCCCACTTACAGGCAGTGAAATAGGACAGCTGTGAGAAGGTCTCACTGTCCTGTGCAGTGAAAATATGTGGAAGTGCTACAGATGCAGTTTTGGGATGCAAGATCTCCCTAAAACCCATAGTCCTACACCTGACTATCCAGCTACATTTACCTGTGCTGTTCAACACTTCTGAGACGTAGGTCCTTCTTAGAAAAATAAAGTGGTTGAAAGAAAACTCTTGCCTCAGAGCAAATGAGGTATCAGATGACAAGAACAGAAACGAGATGCTCTGAAGTGTAGCAGTTCCAACTCTGCCAATAGATAAATTTCCTATGGAAGTAATGAGTATTACTGCAGCTGTACAGAGAACTAGGACTGATGTTTAGGCCATGAAAATAAGCTGAGATGCTGCCCTCGGATTATCAGTCCACTCACTGGTGAAGGAAAAAGAACAGCTCACTTTCTTTTCATTGAATCAGTCATGTCCACACAGAGTCTGAACTCTTATGGTAAGAAACCCAAGCCCACTTCCTTTTAAACTACCCTGGATTTACTTGCAATTTACCAAATAAAGGAAAATATCAGCCAAGCTAACACACTATACAAATACATTTTATTTAGAGATACCCATAGTAAGATGCACAAATACTTTTTGTTCACCAATTTTCAGATCACACAACTTCAAGTAGTGGAAAAAACAAACTGCAGTTAATTACAATTATCTATGTAACAGGGCAGTAGTAAAAGATTCATTTGTCAGACTACAGCATGGTTAACGATACTCAGATGAAAATGTACAGGTCTAGGTATTTAAAAAGTGCATGGGTCATTGCCACATACACTAACATGCTTCTTCAAAGAGCAACACCTTTCTGGCATGTGAACACAGTAACCCGGTTAATGCAAGAGGGAAAATAGGCTCATAATTTGATCTGGAAATGTATCTACTAGAAATTTTCCTCCAAACAGCAAATTCTTGGCGACTGACACATGGAAACCAATCTATAAAAATCACTGTTACATTGTCCATGTAGTCAAGCAACACATACGACCTAAAATTTAAAATGATCAGTTCCAGTCTACGCCTTCACAGCTTTTACACACTCTTCTTCAAAAGAGTCCGGAATACTTAATTGCATTTAAAAAGCTGGTGGAAGAGCTGTAATCTGAGCTTCACACTGTTGCACCCACAGTGAGTTCTTGCACAAAAGAAATCTCAGTCTTCAAATTTCAAGAAAACATGTTCTACCTGCAAGCACATCAATTTGCCCATGTATTGCTTAGTTTATTTTTAAATTCCCATGTAAATGGAGGAAAGGTAGGAAGCTGCAGTGGTCTGAGAGGACAGCTGCATTGCTTTAAAGTTATATTTAAAACACATGGAACCTGGACTCTTATCTCCAAGGTCTCTCTCAAACGAAGGAAATTCATTAGGTTCCACTACTCAATGCAATCCCTGTTTTGTTTTTAAATAGGGATAGTGCTGAATAGTGTTTGGGAAAGACCAGCAAGGACTGTTGTGTGGGTGATTACATATAAGAGTAAGAAAGACATTAAATCAGTCTTTAGGTAATCTTCCATTGCAAACAAGAGAGCAACAGAGACTGACTTTGCATTATAGTTGAGAGGCACATTTTGCATTGATGAACAGAAAACCTCAGTTTACATTGCAGCTTTCTGTGACTTAAAACACCACCTAACCTCCTGTTAAAGCAATTTTTGAAAAAGAAACTAAAACAACCCTCAATTACTGTTGTTATACATAAAATGCATAAGCTGCTCCCTCACCTATTCTACTCAGAGATACCTTTCTACTTGTCTGTATGCAGCTGCTTTCCTCCTTGTTTGTCTAAGAGATCCTTGTTTCTGTGCACCTTGAGAGTAGACAAATAATTCTGATGCCTCAGGATGGGCTCGTGTACTATGTTCAGCAGTTGAGAAAGTCAGTATGGTTTTGTACATTTGCAGTGAACCCCAAATAAAAACAAGAAAAGCAACTGAATTGCAATAAACAGCAGTATGGGAATCAACTCCATGGAACAGGAGTGACTTTGGAGTAAACCTTTTCAGAATGACAGGGATATGGCAGTCCAGGAAGATACCTAGAGCTGAGTAAAATGAAAAAGGACACTGTGAGCAAGGTCCCAGTTCAGCAAACCGTTGCCTAAGCCAGTGTAGAAGTTTCAAAGTGTAGCAGGCCTCTAACAGGTGCCCCCAGGCCTTGCAGAACTTGGTACCTGAACTAGTAAACCATGAGAGAACAGGGAACTTGCTCAAGGCCCAAGCAGCAGAGTGTGAAAAGATGTGAGTGAGGCTGGGACAAGAGGCTGAGACTGGAGACAGGATTTTGAACAAGAGGGACAAAGCCCACCGGAAGTTACTTATCCACTTCTTTCCATAACAGCCCCACTATCACACCTGCAACGTGAGAGAAGCCCAGAGCAACCGGCTGAAGCTGTAAATCACAGCTGGCCTGTTACACCCCTGCACTGTCAACAACCAGCCAAGTGGAGGACAATGCAGACAAGGCCCTTTCACTCCATCATCCCTGCATGAAGCATGTGGAGGGGGCTGGTGGCAGCTGTGAAGCACATTAGTCAGTCACTCACGAAAACAAAGAGACAAGTGCACTGGTAACCTTGAATGTTGAGGGGAAGACTGAGTGACCACTGGGGAAACTGGTTTTTACACATGCCATCTTCACATCTCACCTGAAGAGGGATGGCTACCAGTTTCGAAAGCTCTGGGAGCAACTAATATGCAGTGATCTAAGGTATGATGGCACAAACCCTCAAAGCCTACCCTTCAAACACTCCATTGCCAGCTCACCTCTGAGCATAGCCAGCCTTTGTCATTCTTGCTGGCCAAAGTACATTACAATAACTTTTCTCTTTTGAGCACAGGATTATTGTTTTGCTCATATCCCTATTCTTTTATAATTCCACCCCCCCAAAAAAAAATCTCTGGTGGAAGCCTTTACGTGGTATCAAGTCAGCAACTCACCCTCCTGGTATTGTACTGAATGAAACCTTTAATCAAGACTTTGAGTATCAGCCAAAGATGCCAGTTCTCTGGCTAAACCACTACAGATCATTTTGACAAACACACTGGGTGAGGGCACAGGGCACCTCCACTTCCTGATCTGCCGATATCCACTGAACAATATGGATACAAGAGGATTTCAGCTTCTGTAGACTGTGCAGGGGCAGGGTCTCCACGTGCAAGACAGGCATCCAGCTACGGAAGTTTATGATAAAAGCACAGAGTGATCTTGCCACATCAGGCTACAGGTTTTCTTTTTATTATGACTTGATAATTTTCAGAATAGGCAGAAAGCTTTGAACTGATTGTTACAGATGAACTAGGAAGAAATGGCAGCAGGGGAAGATGCCAAAGATAGAAAACTAAGTTAAATCCATTTGTTCTACTCTGAGAAGTGACTGTTATAAAAACAGCACCTTACTGAATTTAAAGCAACTCCAAAACTAGCAAGAAGCAAAAAGAACTCCAGAGTAAGTCTGCACTATGGTACAGAGAGAACAGATAGAGTTAGCACAGAAAACACACAGACCTTAGAGCTCCATGACCATGTATTAATGTCAATACACTGATGACTAATCATGCTGGTTCTAAATACAAAGGTAGCCTCATGGATCAACAGAGTGCAGTACTGTAATTCAGTTTATTATGCATAGGCATGTCCATGGAAGGCCACAGCAAGTGAAGATATATGTTCCCGTTTCCATGCTCTTATGAGACATAATGTATCAATTGTACTGTCAGCATAAGAGTTAGAAACTCAGCCCAAATTCCAGATGTCACTTTGAGGTTTGTAAACAAATATATCTTTAGAAAAGTAAGCCAAATGTAATGTCTTTGTATTGAAAAAAACAACAACAAAAAACTTTTCATAGAGGAGAAATAATTTGCAAGGTAACAGAACACTGAGCCCAATGTGCAGATAGGCTGGTTTCACATACTATCCTAATTTCCCATTGTTCCATTTGCAAGCTGCATCAATAACATGGAACAGGTTTATATTACAGTTAAAAATGTGCACTGTAATATTTGAAGAGAGTTGTTACTACTTTGCTTGACAGCTTCTGTGATACTTCAGGATTCAGCGCTGTTTCTGATACAGCTCATGACAGAAACAAGTTGAGAAAGCCTCTGTTAGATGGGTGGATTTGGAGGAGTTGTTAACAAACATCAGACCCTGGATTCAGAACAAAAGCCATTAAGTATCAGCAAGTCCTGATTATTTTTTTCCCTCAAGGCTTTGGATCTTATTAAAAATATTTGGGGAAAAAACATTAAAAGCAGTTCACTGTAGGACATCCTCCCTTCAGGCAACAAATTATGATCACTGCACATTTTAAAACACCCTGTGTATTTTGTGCATCTTAAGCACCACAGGCAGTGGGGAAGATCCAGCATTTATGTACACATGAACATACAAGCAAGCACTGATAGGTGTCACTGGCAAGACTGACACCAAGACCAACCAGTGCATTGATTTGTTGACACCACATCCTAACACAAATAGAACAAATCACAAGTAACAGTACAAACTTGTTGCAATTTCAACACATATATCTTAGAAAAAGACAATGCATGTACCCAACCCTAAGACAGTGACAAGTCTGAGATAACTTTATAAAGATCAAGGTACCAGAAGAGGAAGGCACATTAACCTCTGGTTGGTCCATTTCAGTACTATTTGGATGAGTCATAGTGATGTATACCCTGAGACTGTGGGAGGCCTAGGAAATGAAAAGAGACCAGGTGAATGGGCAAATAAAAAGTACAAGTTTAATGAGAATGTAAGGTTCAGCACCTTAATTTTCCCATTTAGTAAGGGAATCTAGAAAAGCAGTTCCTAAGAAAACAGTGTATTGACTTTTAAATTTTTTGTCCTGAAGGCAAAAGAATCAATTCAAAAGAATCTAGGACTAAACACATTGCACTATGTTGCAAGGAGTTCTATACACCCTCTCAGTTTCATTACAGCAACCATAATTTGTATACAATCAAGTATTGGTGTTTTTTGGGGTATAGAAACAGTCAGACAGCCCACATTTTCCCAACTCTGCCAACCCCAGTACTCCATTTTAAATCTGTGTGCACTTTCTTAGACTACACTGCTCCCAGCAGGATACAGTGGGAAAGGCTGTTAGGAAATGGGTAGATTCCTTTCTGCAAGAGCATTCTTTTAATTAGCCAAGTACCACATGGTTTTCATGAAAAAAAACCAGCATCACAAGCTAGAAGATACTTCCCAATTTTATTCTTGAAAAATAATACAGAGAATCAGGAATGTCAGGTATGTATACTTGATCTCTCAAGGACATTTCTGATTAAGCATTTACATATCCCCTCTAGTTTTTAAATTCTTCAAGAGTCCCGAGAGCCATACCAAACACTGTTTGCCTTTTACTGTTTCTCTGGTGTTCCTTGCCTATCCTCACTATACAAAGTGCTCATGTACACAGGCAAAGGAGAGCACTTCACACAAGATGTGGCTGTGTTCTCTTCTCCACTCTCCCTTGTCCTGGGATGTCTGCTTCAGACTTTCAAATAAGTTACTGAGGGTACCATAATACTCAGAAATGCATTTTAAGTTGAAGTCACACACGGGCTTAGACTGTGGGGTGGCCAGCAGGGCACACAGGGATTTTCACTTGGCTTTAAGCTAAAAAGTTTGTGCCTTGGTAGCCAGGAGTCCCTGGCTCAGCATGGGCTGGCCAGAGGATCAGCTCCACCTGCATGACACACAGCTCTGCAACAGAGTTCCTTAGGAACAAGCTGTACTCCAGTCCAGTAATTCAGTCATAGCAGCAACTGCTACAGAAGCTAATTAAGAAGGTATCAGACACCTTGGAAAAGTGGGTTTATTGAAAAGGGTATCAGACCACTAAAAACAGACCTCAGAGCTCCCACCTGGCTGCTGAAAAGATGCTGCTGCTTTCCCATGTGCAGTAACTGACACCCTACCTGTCCTTGGTTTCTTGCAAACAAAGCACACAAGTGACTTTGTGAAGGGTCTAGGCAAATCTGCTTTGTTTCACACCTGCACCAGGTGAGGCACAGCAGTTCACAAGGCCTGTAAATGCCTCTCAGCTGAGTGGCACAAATTAAGACACCAAAGCACCACTTGACATAGCTGGATCTTAAATTTAATCTGTTAACTTTGCAGCTGCAAACTATAGACAAACAAGTGCTCAGATGAAGGAACAGGATGAAATTCTGGAAGAGAATGATCCCCAAGTATCTATCCTTTAGATACAAAAAGCTCCCAAAGACCTAAAATGGAAGCAGCAAATATAAACCCCTTAATGCAATTCAGGAGTTCCTCTAATGAAGAGAGTCACATGAGTCACACACAATATGAGTGTAACTTCTGTGAACAGACTAAGTCCAGCAAGATCACTGGGTACTCTTACAATGATCTTAAAAATGAATCTGTGAGGAGAATGAACAACTGAGACTAGGAACATAAACCTACTATCAACTATTCTTTGGTAATTTACTCACCTTGAACTAACACCAGCAGCACTGATGAGGGAATCAAACAAATGGACTCACTTCTTTACTGCATTCCCAGAAAGCACCAGAGGAGAACACTAGCAATTATCCCTACAAGACTTGACTGTACAAGGGAGAAACCTGGAGGAACTACAGGAATAAGGTGTTTAGTGAAGAGGGCGAGCACAACCCTTATTACTGTGCTCAAGCCAACACTGCGAAGTAGCTTCTGATTCCTCAAGAATGTCCCATGACATAACATCCAGCTGCTGCTGAGGAGTTTCTACCCAGTATTTACAAGCTAGGCATTACCAAACTCGTAACTGAGTCACTAGTTTGATTACCTGTTATGAATACTGAAAATGTAATACCCCAAAATACCCAAAATAACATGGTAGTCTACTGAAACGAGCTGAGCAGTAAAATTAACTGCTTTCTAAACTCAGTGGTAGCACAGATCCCATACGACTGAGAAGTCAACAGCAGCCAGTCTGAAGGCATGTTATGCTAGAAGTTCTCTCCTTCAAGTGAGACAACCAGAGTATGTTGCCCACACGGAACAGACTGCTACTGTGTAACCACATCAGTCAAACATACACAAGGGCAACTGCCCAGGTCAACAGCCTGCGGCAGCCTTCAACTTCTACCCAGTTAAAATAAAGCAAATTGAAGGTCTTGAGCACAGATTGACGAAATGCCAGCAAGCCTGCTCCTGCTCAGCAGAGGTCACCTCTGCAAGGACAATATTGCTACAGCAAAGACTGGTATGATTTGGGTTGGAGGAGGCAACCCCAAACAAACCATTCTAGGAGGAAAGACCAAGGGAGGGAAATCTTGAAGAAACAATGGAAAAGATGAGATGGTCTGAATGTCATTGGGTCTCAGCAGCACACAGCAAGCTGTTCAAGAAGCTACTGAAGCGCAGTCACCAGACTGAGCTCACTCCATTGCAGGACTGTATCTGGCTTTTCAACAGTGAGGTACCCAACCCACCTCTCTGCAGGGCCTGGAGACTCCCTACTCTGCAGCCATTCCTGCACTTGGATGGGAAACCCACTCATTTCTAACCATGATCCTGAATTTCAGTAGATGTCTAACCCAACAGAGCAACAAAATCAGAGTCAAGAAAAACTCAGTTTTTGTCCTATTACTTATCTTTGGACAATTGGCATATCATAATCACCTTTCTCTGCCTCAGTTTTTAACAGTGATTGGAACAAAAGTTTTGTATGACCAACCACAGAAATACGCCATAACATCTATATCAGTATAAGCATTTCAAACCACTGAAACTAGCTAAAAATTAAGTTATCTCTGGCCCAATTTGTTTGTATGCTTGCAGCACTATCTGGTTTGGTTCCCAGGTTTTTGTGGGGATTTTCATACAGCAAGAAAGATGGCTCCCTTACCATGAGAAGCCATTTTTGCAAGAAAGCATCCTGAAAGCAGAATACACAAAAGCATGTGAGACTTGAGGAATTTTACATCATTGTCCAGATTTATCTGAGATTTGTGCAGAACTATCTATGAAGGAAAAAAGAGGAGGAAAAGGGCAGTCACACTACCAGGCTTTAGGAGCACACACTGAGGTACTTGTGGAGATCACAGTCAGCAGGGGTGGACAATTTCCAGTGGTGTCTCTTCAGTAACCTGGAGGCTAGAGAAAAATCAGCCTCTGTGTTTGAAGGCCATACAAACACCCTTTTTTTCTCCTATCAAGGCCTAAAGTACGCTTCAGTTAATATATCAACATTGGGGCTAGAATTTTCAGACCAGGAGTCTCCCTTTGGCACTGCTGACACTAAATGCACAGCTATTACTGTTGCTTCAGTAGAACTGGAGGACACTCAAATAGATTCAAGTGTCTAGCTTCTTTAAAAAAAAACAAAACAAAACTTCAAACCAAACCCAATTTAAAAAAAAAGAAACCAAAGCAGAACATGTTCCTTGTGACAGAATGATCTTACACAGTAGCTGTAGAAATACAAATCCTGCCATTCTGCTCCAAGATTTGTTTTTCTTCATATACTTCCACTTTTCTAAGCCCCTAAAACAACCAAAGCAGCTAGCCCATGGTATATAATTTGATCTTTTCAGAGAAAAGCCTGTCTAGCCCTACACACAGTACCTTGAACTGATGCAGTTTAAGCAACCAGGCCACAACGGGAAGTACAATTATGAAACACGGGAAGATGATCTGCTTGTGAAGCACCTGTGTTAATGCTCAGTGCTAATTATACTTCTGGGACAAGTGCATACCTGGGAGAGAGCTCTTCTCTTGCCATGATTTCCATGACAGGGACCTGCACTCCTTGTAGGATTTCCATCCAGGTCTCCATACCAGCTAGAACTTAAGCCTGATGCTGACTGCTTGGTGTTACTGATGAAGATACTGAGTATGAAAATGAGAGAGACTGCAAAGACACATGCAGACTAGTTCTGGGCTGTTGGCAGGAACTGCAGTGGTACCTGTGATCTCTCACAGAGATGGGAGAACAGAGCATCTCCCAGCCTTGTCTTTCCTCCCAGCTTCAACCAACTGCCTGTTTGACACCAAACCTGTGAGGTACAGGCACACTTCGCTCCACCAGTCAGAGGAAAGGCATTGATACCAGCAGGGGACAGAGGCATCACTAACAAGCTGAGAGTTTGGTGCCTGCCAAAAGGAGGAACACCCTGAAGTCTTGCATTTTAGCCGAGTATTGGGTAAGATGATCAGCCTGGGAGGCACACACTTCACAGCTGGACCTGAAGGGCATTGAACCTGTTCTCCCCTTCCAGTCCCAAGGGAAGTTGGAGGGAGTCTGAATGCAGAAGGCAGCTGGGGATTCTGGAAAAGCCTGAGCCTCTCCTACAGCATATGCTAGCGCAAAGTGAGGTAACGACAAGCTACCCTCCTTTACGGAAAGCTTCTTGTTTGCATTAGTAAAGTCTGAAATGCACTCTTTAATACTGGAGAAAAAATAATAGTTTATTTATTCCATTGGCTTATTTGAGCAGATGGCCAACCAGAACAGCAAAAAGGGGAAAAATTTCCACAATTTTGGGATAAAAAAAGGTCCTAGATTTTAGGCAGTTTATGAAGAGCTTATAAGCTACCCCAACAGCATATTTAGAAACCACATTTCATATGGAGTATGAAGAGTATCTGGAGAACAGATAGATTTAGTTCATTTTGAATAACTAGCCCCCATTTCCTCTCAGCACCTCTGCAGCCCTCAGTGTAATGTCACCCTGCAACAGCCACACTGCTGAACAGCCTATACAAACTCCAGTTGTGTAAGCTGATACCTGGGACGGGCAGTGAAGAAACAGATCAATTTTTGCTCCTAGCACTGCTGAAAACTACCATCCAAACACAATGCACTTTAAAAAAAATCCTGCACTTTGGATTTGATGGGCAATACCCTAGGGAATCCATCCCTGGGTTCCAGTGAGTACAGCTTAAAATTACTATATCCCTCTATATATAAACAGTGTCATTAGACTTGTACTTTTAAAAAATACGATCAACCCAGGCCAGGGCCAGGCTCTGCAGATAAAGTAGTAGCTTATCTCTTATAAATATTTTTAATAATTTTTAATTACAAGTAGTCCTCACTCCAGGTAATGTAACTGACACAAAGTACCTGCACACATGCAGCTCTGAGACTTTCACAGAAAGCTCAGGAGCAACCACTCTATAAGAAAGAAATCCTACCTCACAGCAAAGTAGAGGAGGGGGCACATGGCCAAGACACCCTAAATGGGGGAAAGAGTCATTGGAGTAAATACAATAAAAAAAGGACTTCAAAACTCCTCCATATAAAGGATCAAGGAGGTTAAAGCAAAAAACTAGTTCAAAAAGATGTACAAAACTGTTGGAGACCAACAGAAAACTCTGCCAAAAAATAACTTGTGTTTAAATCAGGAATCAATGGCATCACACAATTTTGTTTTCAAAAAAAGGAAAAGAAAAGTGGAAATCTGTGTAAAGATCAGAATCAGAATGAAGAGTTATCATTAGCTCCAGAGACCAGCATAATTCCCATGAAGTCCTGATGGAAGAGGGCCTCCTGCCACGAAGAGTTTCGTTCCAGACGAGTCGTAGCAGTGGGTGTAAACAGCATTTGGGAAGTAATTTATGTCAGAAAAATAATTCCTCCAGGTTTCATCATGGTTCTGTAAAAGGAAAGTTTAGATTGTTACTGTTGCCAAACAAACCCAAAACCCTGTCTCACAAAAGAAGAAGGTAGCTTCCAGAGCCTAAAAAGGGATATTTCCTCGTAACAATCCTGAAGCTTCATACAGGTCAACTAAAAGATATCTGAGTTGTCCTGAAGCTTTTTCTGAGAACATTTAGGCAAAGCAAATGGAACTAAGTTAACCAAAGCCATTAACTGCTTTACAATGTACAGGAAACCAAACTCAAGTGCCCATCATGGGCTTACCTCAGGAAGCCACAGCTTCTAAAACTGCACTCAATTGAATTAAAACTCTCTTGCTCTGAGTACCACAATTTCTTTTCTGTTTGAGGTTCTGAAAACTGTAAGTTAGATTACATTTGAAAATATAAATATATAAAATCTAGTTCATTTATGAATCAATGTATAAGAACTGTAGTCATTATGTCTTACACGCAAGCAAATAACCTTCAGTACCCTTTCATAAAGCTTTTGTAGAAAGCAATTCTGCAGCACTTCTTGCTCTTCATTATTAGTTATTGGTTACGTAAATTGACTGAGACGCATTTCACACAAAAGGTCAAAAAAGAATTGGCTCAAGCCCTATACCACTCCTGTATAATGGGTGTCCTTCTCCCCCCGTCACAGCTCCAAACTACTTACCAGCCAGCCTCTCCCAGTTGTCAACTTCAAAATTTCACTTCCTCCTAATTTCTGCTTCTGCACACAGCAGGCACGGGGGGGCTTTTCTTCCAGGAACCTCTGGGCTCTGATATCATAAAACAACAAGGACCCTTGCCCTGTCCCCACAGTGATGATGTGTTCATAGAAGCTCACCGAGCGGATACCTGTCAAACAGAGAAGGGACAGACACTGCAGTAAGGAAGAGGGATGCTTTGGCTCTGCAGTGCTGTTGTTTCATGTCTAGTATTATCTACTAGTATTCTCCACAACACGCAAGTTTTCCACTGCTACAGAGCAGAGAAGACAAATCCCACTGATGCTATTGAAACAGTTTAGATTGCATATATGACTGTCTTACTCCTTGAGACCATCACATACACCAGTGGTGCACAGTAAGAAGCTTCATCCTCACCAGCCCTCAGGTCTGCCAGATAAGCCAGTTAGGGTCCAGAGTACCTCTGCTCTGCCACAAGCCTTTAAGTGAACACATCAAGAGCGAGTACATGGCAGCAGACAGAGGGAAGAACATCATGTCATTTTCCTCCATGAGCTCACACGCTAACTACCTGCCAACCTTCAGTAAGTGACCATCTGAGAAAAGTAAGTCTCAGCTGCTACCAAGTGCATTGTGCTGATCAACAGGCAAGCTGTAAGCAAGTGTAACCATAATAATCACCAGTTACTTTGCTGCTAAGATAGCTTCAGAACTATTGATGAGCCTGATCTGTCTTCACTCCAGTATTCTCAAACAAGCACACCTTATTTTTAGTAGCTGGCATTTTTAGCACTTCAGCCAAGAATGAGAACAGAATAGGAATCCTGCAATCTAAGCAACACTATATTCCACCAGTACATAGGAAGGTACAGTTCAAACTAAACATGTTAGCACAATTCAGTTATCCCATTACATTGAACAAAAGAATACATTTTGTTTTCACAAAATCTAAATTTGAAGTCTCAGCTAATCAAGCATCCCTTGGAACTACTCTTGGGGAGATTCTGTATGTAGGAATTTGCAATCTGCAAAACATCCTGTCATCTCATCTCCATTTATTGTGCAAATACTGTTCTGTGTAACCACTCTACTCCAAAAAACTCTTCCATGCAGACTAAACTCCACCACATCTATATTTCTCCTTCCTTCATGACAGGATGCCAGATTTTAAACCCTAGGGCTTTTTTAGGCCCTCTTTAAAGTACCACTAATTTACAGCCTAAAGAGCATGCAAACAGGAGAGGAAACAAGCGAGTTATGCCAGCTACATTCACGTGCCAAGTGCTGTAACCATACCAAGCAGGGCAGAATGTCACAGAACTTGTATCATCCTGGAATATTCCCAGCAGTGCACGTGACAGCAGACAACTGGGAGCTATGGATGCAACCAGAGAGTCTCCCCTTCCTCTCTGTACAGAGTCCTAACAAGAGACATGTCCTCACCCTTCTGCCTCTGCCACTAGATGTGACATCCACAGCCACCAGCATTTGTGACATGCACTTAGAACAAGGCAAGGCCACATTGTCCTGCTCCAGATGTGGGGTGAAGTCTTGGCTGCAGCCTTAATGGGTGGAAAACCACTGTGCAAGTCTCTCTACTGAAGTAGATCATGAGATTCATACAAGAATCTCTGCTTTAATTCTGAGAGCTACAAATGCACTTAAGACAGCTGAAGACTTTCCCCTCACCTCTATCACATGGGTCTGGCTGTGGCAAAGATACACAGAAAGCTTTAAGCCCTCTGCAGTCAGCAAGAGCAGTCACTTGGATAAGAGGAGAAAGGCACAAGAGTGGACCTCCTCTTATTTTTGCTCCAGAAGTGCTCTTGACAAGCCACCAGGAGAACACTTACTTCACACTAACAGGTGATGGAGTATGAAGGCAGATGGCATACACTTTTCAATTAAATTTATTAGTAAAAAGCTATAAAATGCATTACAACTGCAGATCTTTCTCTAATCAAAATTAACTGGAGGAATCCATGATGTACTCATTACTAAGAAGGATATTTAGAATAGGCTTTCAAAAACAGCATTTCAAATTGTCTCCTGAGGGGCTTAAGTACCTCAGATTAATCATTCCCTTCAAGCTAGAAGTACAGCCTGTGCCTAGAACCAATCACAGTAAGTTCTCCTACACTCCCAGCTCTCTACCACCTGTGGACCTAGATTATTTAGGTAAGTACATTGAACCTCACTTCCAAGCTGCAGGAAGAGTCTACAGATCCCAGAAGAAAATGAAGATGCAGTGGCATGTCCTACAAAAGAAGTCACAGAGTCTATGGCATACAAGCTCTGTCTGCTGCCTTGAGGACATGAAGAGAAGGGCACAAAACATGGCTCTGCAGGTCAGTCATGCTGAGAGCAGTTGCTTTCGTGGATCAAGAACTACAATCCAAGGTGTGCATTTCCCTGTACAGCTGCTAAGAAAAGCAACACTTGAAGATGCATTAAAAAGCATTCACTGCCTTCTTGCGTAGAGTAGACAGGGCTACAGCAGGAGAAAGCCAGCCCCAGCTCCAGCCTTACTGAGCCACCACCTTCCTCTGACCTGCTTTTGTGTACAACACTAGTGAACTGAAGTTAACGTGGACTTACCGCATTCAGCAGGTACACTTGAAAACCTAAAGTACATTCAGGTAGCACTGCAAAGCACTTGAAATCAGATTTTAGTCCACAGATCAATAAAGACCCTATTTCCTAGAGGTGCTGCACCACTCCACTCGGTCCCAAGGAGATCAACAGAAAGTGGAAACACTCAGCATCTTCGGAATTACTGTTGTTTATGTGCATCCACCACCACACCAAATAAAAAGATGCACCTACTCTGCAGAACAGAAAACAGCCCTGAACAAAGGCCTTCTCCAGACATGAACTGGAGAAACCCCTAGAGGTACTCCCTAGACACATTATCCCCCAATATGGATAATCACATACTTGAGGCAGAAGGTTTCAGGCACCAGCCACCACTGGGCACTACACTGCAGTGTCTGGGTCAGAACCTGGACAGAATCCTCACTGACAGCAAGTGAGGACAAGAGGTCTTGATGGTAATATGTTCAGGTGGCTTCTCCTGACATTATTGATATTTCTGCCATATCTGAAAGCAGCAGACCCTGACACTGATCTAGACATCACTGCTTAGTAACTGCATTAAATAAGTTTCTTAATCTTTGCCAACATACGCCCTCCTATGATAACCTGCTTGATGAAGAGATGGAAGCCCAGAGACAAGCTAAATGACTGCAACTTATTAGTCTGCGATTAATATGGCACTGTGCCTTCTCATGCCTGACAGTAAAGGATATGGAGAGAACTTTATGAAACCATGCACTCTGCAAGCCCTCAGGCCTGGCCCTGGTATAAGGTTCAATTGGACATACTGTATCCATATGAGAAAGGAAATAGCACTCAAATCACATAGAAAATCAGGAGTCTCAGTCATGGCTTTAAAATTACAAAACAAGCTTTCCCTCACAGCACAGACTCCCAGTAAGGTAGCACAGAACAGACAACATGCCTTTTTTCTAATTCATAGAGAAGAACGTAAGAACAGTATGAATAGTGGTAAAAAGACTACATTTGCTTTGAGATGATAAAAAATAGAATAAGACCTGGTAAAAAATACACAGCAGTAAAATGCACACTTTTGAAAGTTCAGTAATATTTGGACGATTTACAACTGAGTTCCTCCTAAAGGCACTGATGTTGCCCTTCATTAGATTTCAGAGCTGTTCACACTTGGTTTTTTGGTTGCTCAAGGTATACTGTCACAAAACCAAACCTATATATACACTGCTAATTATTTAGCTGATCACTGGAAAAGCCCTTCCCATTCATTAGAAGCTTGACTTACTACAGTTTTAACAGCTACTTCTGCAAGCAAACCATTTGAAGCACCCTTTGACAAGTTTCTTACCACTGCCTCGTTCTTTGGAACAGACGGATTTAACATTGTGAGAAGGCTGCCTTGGATCCAGAAAGGAGACATGTGCCTGTGATCCTACTGCATACACTGACCACTCCTGACCATAGGCCAAACACACATTCTCCCTGCAGCATGGCAACTTTGTGGAAAGTAACTGGAAACAGAAAAAAAAAAATCAACCTGTTACAAGAAAAGACTACGGTGTTAACAGAAAAACTTTGTAAGCTATGCTCTAGGAAGTTGGAGGGGAAAAAACCACAAAATGTAGGTGAAAAATAATAACCAGAATGGAAAAACCTGAAAGCAATAGGGTGCCTTATCTGCAGCAAACTGAGACAATAAGGGCTGAAGCCAAGAAAAATGGACATTTTGATAAATTGTTTCAGACCTTTCTAAGCTGGTGCTATTTCTTTAGCAAACGTACAACGACACCAGCTCTCAGCTGGAAAAGCCTATCACATTCACTAGCACAGGTAAGTCTGGGTGTGATTTGCCACTACACTTATTTAAGTGCAACTTCCTTTATGAATTCTACTGATCAAGTATCCACTGTACTCTATGCAACACTTCACTTCAGCTAACTCGGAACTAGCAGAAAGTTAAGAATGCTTCCTGCCCTCTAAATAAAGCAGAATGGAGAATTTCTCTTCCAGCTCCAAATTTTAGGACATTTCATTTTACATAGAACTTTTAAGTGTTTTACAGACACTGCTGCTCTTCAAATATTTGAAGGAGATGAAGAATAACGAACAGCCTTAACTGCTTGCAGTTTTTGAAGTTTAACTCCAACAAACAGAAAAGCACCTTTGATAGGGTGTGCTCTGCTTTCCAAAGATGAAAATACCCATCCAGGGACACGGCTCCCAGCTCCTATTAGAAGGAAAATAGAAGAAGAGAGTTAGTTTCTGTACTATAGACATCCTTACCAACTCACACTCTCTTCTACGCAGGCTGCACAGTCTGGATTGAGCTCATCCATAATCCTGTAAAGGCTCTATCAAGATAAATTTTCATTTTATATTGATCTTCACAGAATGCAGTACTTCAGGTGTCAAGTAGCATCTAAATTAACAAAAGAGTAAATAACAGTAACTTTCAAAACCATACATCTTGCTAGGCAATCAAATAATGGATTATGAAACAGTATAATCAAGAGTTGACAATTCTCTTCAGCAGGTCCCACACTGATTATAACCAGGTCCCTCACTGATTCTAACCCTGAAGAAGTTTCAGGCACTACTCTACCAAAAAGTTACATGAAGTTTCTATCACAGAGGAGTAACTAACAGCTAATGTGAAAAATAAAGCCTACAGGAGCAGTGTGCTTCCCACAGCACACCCACCTTTGCTTCAGACCTCTTCTGTTCTTTTGAGGGCAGGGGGAAAAAAAGTGGTGGAGGATGAATTGCTACACCCACTAGTAATAACAGATCAGGATGGGGAAGATCGACATTTACTGTTTGTCAAATACCAACAAAATAACCCCAAAGCAAGCACTAGTGCCTGCCCTGTGAGTCAGTTACCTCCTTGCTGAGCAAGCCAGAAAGGATTCAGTCATCAAAATAGGAACTGTTAAATGTTAGCTGGTCTTCACAGAGGGAAAAGGAAAGTGGAAAGAGCACTCAAGAATGGGATTCAAGCTGCAAGAGATGTTTTGGTGCTTTATCTGCTTCTCGTAAATATTTCTTTACTCCCCTGCTTAGGACGCAAATCTTAAATCAAACCCACAGAGACACTTCTAAAATGTGTGGGGTTGTTTTTTCTTCCTTCTGGACTCCTCCATCCACTTGGAGTAGAAGCAGACATGGCAGATTAAAACCACCACCTCACCTGACAAGAATGAAAACGAATCAGAGAAAAACATATTGGCTTGCTTCTCTGGTATATTCTATTTAGATTACTTTTTAGTTTTTCTAATACACAGGGACAGTTCTAGGACTTCTCAACCATCTTGCTTATCTTACTGACCTTGTTTTTGTTGTTGAAAGCCAATGCTCGGACTTTGCAATTGTCAGGATTGGTGTTCTCCTTGGGAATGTCCTTCAGAGCACTGTGTGTTATATGGACATAGACAGGAACTTGAGAGAGATTATGCCTGGCATCGCTTTTGGACAACACATCCTCTGTGACTTCCCAGAGACCCATTGAGCCATCCCGCGAACCTGATCAAATAGTCCATACATGAATAGTCCATTCCACATATACAGAACTCCTCTTTTCAAAAAAAAAAGATTAATCAATAGACTCTGAAAAAAAGGATACTCTTAGTTTATTCTAACAGAACACACTGTTAGTGCCCATATATTATTATTAACAGAAGGATGATTTTACTGAGCTGTAAAGTTCAGAATATTATGAACTCACTGTCAACTGTCCATGAGGTTTCCAAGCAGCTAGACCATCTCATATGTTTTCAAACTGATTAGGATGCATCAAAACTCACAACCTTGTGCAACAATTATCATCATTTCATATGCAGAATTAACTCAGAAGCAACTGAACACCATATGTGCAGCCTGAGCCTGTCATTCTCAGCCTTGGTAAAACAGTCTGTTAAACCAATGCAAAAAATCTGAAAAAAAACCTCAGGTGGGTTTAAGCCAATTTGAGTTTACTTGATTTCTATCAGTATGCTTATGGCTGAGTACACACTCATTCCTGAGCTGAACAGAAACATCTATTTCAAATCTATTTCAAATATTTTTTGTACCACTTTGGGTGAAATCTATTAGAAAAATTATTTTGCTAAAACCCGTGCCACTTCTTCCTTGAAGAATGTAACTCAGGTTAAACAAGCAAGAACTGATTTTATTTTTTTACTGAATTTGAAGAGATTAATCCAAAATACGAATCACTAAAGTAAGAACACTGGATGAAGAAAGCTGAATGCCTTTGGTTCACTGATCAACACAGCCTTAATCCAAGACCTTATACACAACCCTTCTGGTGTTCAGGCAACTCACTGCCATCTAAGTCAGCTGTAACCGATTTGATAGGTACCTCAATTTCTTCTCTACATAAAGTGAAAAATTCTGTGAAAAGAAATTCCTAATGAAGATGCCAGAAAAGACTATATATCTATATGAGGCTATTTAATTTATCAGCTTTGCTACATCATAGAGCAGAAGCTGCAAAGACAATAAAGCAAAACATCTTGTTGCAACAGGGGTGGTCCAGCACAGCAGAGGTGGCTTTCTCCCATCACAGATGTATTCAGGCATTTGTCACTATCACCTACTAGAGAAAAATACAAAAAGGAGCATCCTAATGGCACTTGCGTAACAACAGCAGCACAACATCCTGTCACTTCATTACATGCCATTGTTTTTAATTGCACCTAATCTTGTTTGTTACAGAGGCTGAATATTCAGCAGTAGAATTTCTAAACATCTTGACATACTTTTGGAGGAAGCTGTCCCTATTAATATCCCTGGCAGGGGAAAAAGTCCGTGTATGTTGCTCAACTGGTTAGCCCTGAAGCCAAGCAGAGTATCATTTGTTACCCCTAAGCTCATGCCATCCTGGGAATTATCCATCTCATCTGGAGCTTTTGCTATAAAAATATATGCTATATCCTCAGTGTCTGGAGTTCAAGTATTTCTGCTCCCCACTTTCAGATACAGATGTAACTGAAATCTGTAAAATTGAATACATGTCAGAAGTTAGTTGTCTTTTTTTCACTCTTAATTAGAGTAGTCAGTGAGTTCTAAAGAATTCAGTCTTGCTAATTGCTTTCAACAAGTTTTCCCTGGTGTCTGAGGTGTGGAGACTGGAATCTACATCCCGCCTGCTATAAGCACTGCAGTAGAGAGTATGGCAGAAGAGAGCACTTCTACTTACACATCCACCCCTGACCTTTAGATAATATTGAGTCAACACAGTTCAATCTCACATGCTATGCATTCTATCAGGTCTTTATCTTTCCCCTGGACACCTGTAATCATCTGTGCTGTTCTCTTCAAGCTTGCTAGCTTGAATGTGGAGGAGTTTCTGTAGATATCTGGGGTAGAGACTTGCAAGGATCAAGTTTTATATTAAATTCAAAAATTAAATTCCAGGATTAGCTTTCTGGGTTTGGGAAAAAAATCCTACTAAACTAAACCAACAATTCAAATATGTGACTTTTATATAAGACTGTTATGATTTTCTGTCACCTGCAGTTTGACAACTCTGTGTACAGAATACTACATCCTGTCAGCACAGAAAGACAGTAAACTGCTAAATTAATGCAACAACACATTACTATTTTTGCCTTTACCTAAGTAATTCTTCATGAAGTTACACTTATTATCCAACTAGTTACCAAAAAGTGATTCACTGAGTTTCTCTATTACAGCATTCTGTATTAACTGCCATAGTGTAAGTGCATATATACATATATACACAACTGTACTGAGAGCTTGACAAAACACAGGTTTCATTCATTAGTCTTTCACATGACTTCAGGAAACTGATATTGATCTGAAGCATTCCAAAGTTATTAACCAATAACCAATACCCCTCTTGAAATTACTCCTCTTATGTGGAGCCCTTTCCTGTAACTCACTGTGGTCAAAAATCCCCTCACTAGAAACACAGTAATATTCTAATACGAGAAAAATCAGATCTGGACTGAGGCCCTACAACAAAATAAAATGAAGCACTGTACTAAGTCCAAGAAGTGTTTAAATAGCCTAGGCAGTTCCAAGTAGTTTCAAATGCCCTGACAGAGGTGCTTTCCTAACCCTTATTAAATGTTGTACATCAGTATAAAATTCTGAAAGAAGGAGAGTTTAAAAAACAAACAAACAAACAAAACCCAAAAGAGAAAATCTGACTTTACCAGAAACAGCCATAGTATCACTGATCCACGCAATTGAAAATATCCAGTCCTTGTGTCCATCCTAAAAGAAGAAACACAAATTTTTCTGTGCCATTATACTCAAGAGTAGTCTCAAAGCAGTCAAGTATTCTTCATTTTGATTTTTAGTACAAGCTCAGAAGGACAGACCTACATTAAAAACATACAGATAAGATTCCAGTATTAAGCAGGAGCAGTTTAAGTACCAGGCAGTAATTTTAACTTTTCTGGATTTGAAGTGTGTAATTAATAAAGAGCAATCAGGTGTTGGGAAAACAGGCCTCTGACAAAGGAAAAATTAATCTCAATTCTAAGATTTTCCAGAATTCTCACATTTTCCATTCTGAAAGCACCATTCTTCTGTAACGTATCTACATGTTGGGGCTTTTTCCTCCATACAGTATCCTACTATAAAAAGTAACCAAAATCTTATGTCTACAATACATAACATATAATGTTTCAAGACTCTATTCTTTAGCATGTGAGAAACCTATGGGGAAAAAAAAAGACCGTAAGACTAGTTTTGTTCAAAAAGCTAAAAAGTCACACAAATGAAGAGCAAGTCATGCAAATCTTCAGTCAAGTCTTGCTGCAGCTGGTTTGCTGCTGCTGCAGAAACTCTGACTTGACCTCTCCTGTTGCAGTTAACGTCTACGTGAAATCCTGAATAAAAAGGAGAAATGAGAGAGAAGCGGTCACAGGACACCACTGTATTCTCCAGCTTGTTTTTTTAAAGATTGGCTGTTTTAAAAAGGCCTCAGGATGTTTCAGAAATAAAACCAGTACCAGAGTCTGTCAAACTACCACAAGCCACTNGGTAATTTGACCAGTCTGGACATCTACTACAAATAACTGGGAGAAAAAAAAACCAGACATATAAGTCATCATCAAACAGATAAGAAAAACAATGTGGTCAAATATCCTCCCTATTTTGAACTGACATCCTTTTTGAGTTAAAATCCACAAATGCTTCAATGATGGAAAATGCATAAATGCCTTCTTAAAACAGGTTAAAGTAACAATTACAGTGGGTTTTATCTCAATCATCCCATTTCATTTTCACAGTAATGGAAGGAAGAGGAGAGAAATCCATCATGGGAGGTTTCCCACTTGAAAGAAAAAAGCCCTTGAATATAAAACTGTTTTCCCTGTTCAGTGGGACAAAACAATATTGTTTTTCAATTTCTACATACCACAGTGAGAAAAAAACTCACCTCAAAAGAGCCATTAAGCCCCATGGGGCTTAGCACGATCCTCCCACGTCCCACATAACACACTTACCAAAGTTTTGGCTTTGGCAGACTGACAGTTTATAAATCTATGCAACTGGAATTTATTTTCTGGTGATAAACAGAGAATAGTAACTAAATACAGTACTGCCAGTGTGAACATCTGAAAGAGAGATATTTAGCTATACACCTCATCCCACAAAAAGACAAGAAATTAGAGCAATGTGTCACTGACACCTTGTCAGAAAACTCTGTTATAAAGCCTTACAACTCTTCAAACAGACATTATGCCCAGAGTTATGTCAGTTTGGACATATACAACCACGAGGTTACAGTTTAAACCAGAAAAAAGGTTTACATAGCTTGCCAAAGTGCACTTTCATTTGGGAGGCTCATGAGCTGGGTCATATCGCAGATGGTGCTCAGAGGGCAACTCCACTGACAGTCTAACAGAGGAGACAAAGCCCTGTGAGGGAACATGAGTGAAGCAAGGAAACGGAGGATCTGAAGCTGACTTGGCACTAAGGAAAACGATGTAGAATTCATAGATTAGGATTATAATTAAACTCTTTAGTTTAATATAATTAGACTCTTTAGTCTGTTCCTTCTATTACCAAGAATGTTGTCTCAAAACCTCTGGAAGTGAATCAAAGATGACAACAGTAATAACAAAAACCCTCAATACAATTTCAAAAATACACACCTCAAGGAAATTGTTCTGAAATCCTTTGTCAGACATTTTTAGGAGACCAGAAGAGAAATCTAGGGGTTGTTAGAGAGAAATTATACATACAAGCTGCTACACTCTTACAGAGTGTAGACCTGTTCTTTAATAAAAGCATAAGAAAAACAACATCAAGATAATTTAGCAGGATATCTATTACTTGATGTATTGAACTAGCAGAATATTAACGTCCTATCAAAACCTGATAAAGCATGGTATGTTACACACATTCCACAGAGAAAGCTGAAATCCACTCATCGCTATTTCTGTGTTGTTATGTCTAGATTTATATTTCACCTTCAACCTGCAATTGATTGTAGGCAGCAGGCTTACACAAACAGATGACTACTCCTACAGAGACTGCATTTTCATGTTTACTTTTTTATTTTGCACACAAGTGCAGCGTACGGCATCAGCTGAGGTGTAGCTGAGTAGGAGGGAGGCACTCCTCACTCTTCCCAAGACTTACAAAGCCTTGACTGCCAGAGACAGCTGGTAAGAACACACAGCAGTCCCTCTGGACTAACCACCTGAAAATTAACACCTGCACTGAAGGATCAGGATCAGTAATTTCCTCTCCTCTCATCCTCCCTTCTCCTTCCATATGAGTGCACATCCCCCTTCACCCCTAGTATTTCTTTCCAACAGAAATGCCCAATTCCCTCCCCTATCCTCCTTCAACTACTGAAAAAATCCCAAAACCCTAAACAAAATTAAGGTTAGTTAGGATTAAAGCTTGTAGGTATCAGCTGTAGGTCCTAATGTTGACACCAGGAGTACTAATTAGGAAAACATCCACACCTAAGGATGTTCACTGACTCAGAAGAGTTGTGCTTCAGCTGTAACAGATGCACACTTAGAAGAGCAGGTCAACTGGTATGAGGACTGGAATTAAAACCCGTTTGCATTCTCTAGTCTGACACCCTCATCCTATATTTGCGTTGGTTAATAAAGACTTACTTTAATGCAAAATACCTTTACCTAAACTCTAAACTAATGGGACTAAAAAGATAAAAAACCTGAACTTTGCACATGTAAGGGACCGGCTATGTTGTTTTGGCCGTAAAGGTCAGAGCAATAACTTCTCCACTTGCTTGGTAAGGAACTTGACCACTGTGTAGTTTAAAAATAAATATCACCTCCCTCAAGTAAAACAGGCAACCACTGCCTGCACACACTGAGATTCTTGCATCACCTGGGGCATCACAGGAAGCAAAAGCTCGCACTTGAAAGCTGCACCTCTGAAATCATCCCTGTAAATCCAGCACACAGAAGCCAAGATAAGCCACAGTCGATAGACACTTCTAAAGCCAAAAAGGGAGACATGTTAAGAAACAAGAGAAGCACTCAGCTAAGTGTGCAGAAAATTTCAATACCATTTCAAGAGTTTTAAAAACACTAGAGTAAATAAATTACAAAATATTTTCAACTGTTGAAATAAGTACATCTGCAAACACCTTCAAAGCAGTGTAAACATTAGGAGTCTTGACAAAGTCCTGATAACTGAACCATACAGTAATTTTCTCTGTTATCTCAAACAGAAATAAGAACTTTTTCCTACCTACTTGTTATATAAAAGCTAAAACCCAGCCCACAATGTTTTTGCTGGACATAAAAAAACCCCACCAGCCCCAAACACTGAACTGCGTGTATTTGTCTCTTGATTTTAAGCTTTGCACAAAAGTTCTTCTCGTAGAACATATGCATGTCAGTCTTTGTATGCCAAACAACTCAACACGCAGGATTTATCAAATCTGGATTGCTTCGGCCATCTGCCAGAAGTGCAAGGACCACACTTCATCTGTGAGAAACATAGCAGACTCAGCTACCATGCTCTCTCTGCCGGACAACTGTGTTCTAGCAAGGAAACAGGCTGGATGACATAGAAGAGAGAAATCCATCTTCCTTCTTCTTCTTTTTTAAAGCAGCTTAGACGTACAGCTTGCAACAGTACTATCACTCAAGGATCAAGGCAGACAAGTATGGTTAGGTACTACAGTTGACATAGCCATGAAACTTCATGATCTTTGCACTTCTGCAGAGATTGATAGTTGTACACTTATTTTTCTTTTGGCTTGAAGAAGTGGTGAGAAGTCATTTTGGCAAATGGCTTCCCCATAATTACTATATGGCTGTCCTCTTGGCTGTCCAACCTGCTTATGATCAAGTTAATCAAGAAACTACCTCGCTTCACTGATGACGGCAGTTCATTAAATAGCTTGCCAAAAGTAAAGACTGTGTCAGGGAACAGAATATCCAAGGATGAGAGTATGAACTGCAAAACCCATCATACTAAGAGTATTGCATACTCTTATATGCAATACTGAGAGCAGATTGGTTTGCCAGCCTTTTTTCATTTTTTAACCTGCCTTTCAGGAGACAATAATTTAGGGGGAAGAAACACTCAGAAAGCTAACAATCCACTAGAGATAAATTCTGTTCTCACGTATCTTCAACTGAAAGCATTCATTTTCAACAGCAAGATTAAAAAAAAGGTCTGTGAAATGCCATTTCAAGGCAGCACAGACTCTCATGTCTTTAGCTGCTGCCCCTGCACAAAAAACCAGCAGATGAACATGCAGCCCTACCGTATCTTTTAGTTGATTGTACAAATCAATCAAACCAAAATAAGGGATGCCATCCTGTTTTTATCACACAAGCAGGATGGATGGACATCTAAAAGGCACAAATAACATGCATGAAAGAGACTGCTCATTCTTCATGCAAGAGCTCACAACATGTTCTGTGCACCAGCTCCTCACACAGTGCTCTCAGAAATCATGGGCATATTCTTGTCATTCATAGTAACTTTCGAAAGAAGCCCAACGTAAGTACAGTACCCTGCTAAAAATAGTCACTAAGAGAGAATCAATCATGTTCAAGTTTCACAATTGGCTTCAGCCTATCTTTGACAATCCACCTGCTTCCTCCACACCATCCACTCAAACCATCTCATCACCCTTGTGACAGTAACCAGCGCTCAAGTGGTTGCAGGGTCAATGGGATCATATCTCTGCCTTGGTGAAACTAACCCCATCAGAAAACCTGTCTGCACACAAAGCAGCAAGTTGATCCAGCTGACTCCCTTGCCACACGCACATCAGTGCTAGCCAAAACAAGCAGGTGGGAACATCCACTTCTGCAACAGCATGACTTCAGACCAGCTAAGGCTGGTCACAAAGAGATCTACCTGCAGCCAAGTTGGAAAATTATTACTTGTTTTCCTTCAAATGCGTCTTTTGCTAACAAAGCAACAAAAGAAGACAATGTTTATTGCGCTACTACATCAATACTATTGCTGGTCACACCTGAGTAGCACTGATTGATTTTTCCAAGTTCTCAGCCTTAACTTTTATTCTCTTTTCCATTCATAAAACACTTGCCATCAGGTTCTTTGTTCTGTAGCAATACAGATTTACTAATATATGCCAAGTCCCAAAGACACATGGACATTTTAAACTATCAAATGTGCATCGTATGTCTGCTTTGTGCTGAAGATCAAAATAAAGAAGCATAGAATGGTTTGGGTTGCAAGGAACCTTTAAAGGTTGTCTTGTCTAAGCAGTGAGCAGGGACATCAGCTAGATCAGGTTGCTCAGAGCCCTGTCCAAACTGTCCTTGCATGTTTCCATGGATTGAGCACTGAGCAGCTGTGTGGGGAACCCACACCAATGTGTCACTACCCTGATGGTAAAGCATAAAAACCTTCCTTGCATCTAGTGTGACTCTGTCCTCTTTTAACTGAAAACCATTACTCTCTTTTCCAGTCACTGCAAGACCTGTTCAATTCATCTGTCCCCATCTTTTTTGTAAATTCCCTTTAGGTACTGGAAGAATATGATAAGGTCTCCTCAGAGCCTTCTTTTCTCCAAGCTGGACAACCAAATCTCTCTCAGCCCTTCCTTGTAGGAGACATGCTCCAGCCCTCCAACCATCTTGAGCAGCCCCCTCTCCGGACTGGCTCCAGCAGGTCCCTGTCCTTCCTGTGCACGGACCCCAGCTCTGGATGCAGAGCTCCAGGTGGGTCTCAACAGAGCAGAGCAGAGGGGCAGAATCCCCTCCCTGCCCTGCTGCCCACGGGGCTCTGGATGCAGCCCAGGACACGTTTGGCTCTCTGGCCTGTGAGTGCCATGGCCGGGGCATGTCCAGCCTCTCACCCACAGCACCCCCAAAGTCCTTCTGGCCAGGGCTGCTCCATTTGTTCATGCCCAGCCTGTGCTGATACCAGGGATTGCCCTGACCCAGGTACAGCACCTTGCACATGGCCTTGAACTTTATGATGTTCCCATGGACCCACTCCTCGAGCTTGTCCAGGTCCCTCTGGATGGCATCCCATCCTTCAGGTGTGTCAAAGCATCCCTCACCTCAGCTGAGGGTACACTTGATCCCTGTCTATGCCATTAATGAAGATATTAAAGAACACTGGTCCCACTATGGATCCGTGAAGGACTCCACTTGTCACTGACGTCCTCTGAGACTCTGAGACATTGACCACTACTCTCTGGATGTCATTATCCAACCAGTGCCTCACCACCCAACAGTCCTTCCATCAAATCCATCTCCCTCCAATTTAGACAGAAGGATGTTGTGGGGGACCGTGTCAAAGGCTTTACAAAAGTCCAGATAAATGACATCTGTCACCCTTTCCTTGTCCACTCCTGCAGTCACTGCATCACAAAACGCCTCTGGTTTGTCAGGTAGGACTTACCCTTGGTGAAGCCGTGCCGGTTGCCTCAATTCACCTCCCTGTTCTCCATGTGCCTTAGCAGAGTTTCTAGGAGGAAACCAGATACCAAGATCTTCCCATGCGCAGAGGGGAGGCTGACAGGTCAGTAGTTCCTGGAGTTCTTTCTACCATTTCTCAAGATAGGTACAATGGCTTCCCTTCTCCAGTCACCTGGGACTTCATCTGACTGCCGTGACTTTTCAAGCACCACAGGGAATGGCAACTACATCAGCCATGCTAACATACACTAATCTTAGCACAAAACTTACTCACAGGTTATGCAGTAGAGGCAACTCAAGTGTGTAATGGCCTTACACATCCTTCTTGAAAGGGTCCAAAGCAAAACAATCTACAATATAAAAAAACCACCTGAGAAGTGAGGAGAGGTGAAAGCAGCCAAGCAAGTTGGTTGGCTTTGAACTTGCATTTCCAGAGACAAGACCATGAAATCAGAGACTCCACCTTTCTGCAAAACTCTGAAGCACTACCAGCTACTGGGCACAGACTTTGATGTTACTGCATTTGTGCAGTGCCAAAATCACATTCATAATTTTTTATTTCCATTTTGCCCTCTGTGTTCAATTTCAGGGGGCTGGAAGACAGGGGGCTGCCATACTGACAGATGGCAAAAGATGGAGAAGTGACAGACGTTGTCTGCTGAAGAGCATCCCTACAACTCACACCATACCTGGCACAGAACCTACCAGACAGATAAAAGTATCACACGCAATTGACAGAAAAACAAATACTCTTGGGTCAAGAAACAGCACCTGGCTATTTGGTCACAAGCCACTGAAAGAAATGTGAAGGGAGATATCAACTACAGGCATCAGAGGTTTATTTACACCGAGTTTTGGTCACTTTTTTGGACTTTGCATAGAGCTACAAACTGGAGGAGCATGACTTCTCATTCCCTTCCTGTGATCAGAAATGAGCTGTCATCTTGATGCTTCCTCACATATGCAAAGCCAGAAGACACATTAACTTGCAAAGCAACGGGAAATAATTTTCCCCATAGAAAGTTCATATTCACAGACAGAGGAGAAACTGCCCATTGTACTCTCACCACAAGGACTAAAAGACTGGGCTGTAATTGTATGAGATGCACAGAACAGACATAGGGTCTCCAGAAACAAGTTTACAGGTTCTAACAGGAAATGAGAGCTCGTAATTTACAGCAGGGCAGCCAAGACAGCACAGCAATCTGCTGAAGAGAGAAAAGATTTCAGCCAGCATTCAGAAACCAACCCATGCATGCCTTGGAAAAGCTGCCTGAGAAATCAGGAGAGAGCATTCAGAAAGGAAGTTTTTAAACACAAATACATCTATCAAGCCTGCCTGGAAAAAGAAAAAAACCCAAACTAGGTTCCAAGCAAACAAATTCTTAAGCAACTCCAAACTAATTAGCTCTTGTATTTAGGCAATGATTTACAGCTGTTATAGTTTTTCATCCGTAACTTCACAATTGGAGAAAGGATTATATCCTGAACATGTACGCATAACTAACAGAGCAAAAGAAGCTGCAAAATTATTACTGAAATGTCTTTTTAGATGCTACTTTATTCTTGATAATTTCCTGAAATAGTAAAGATGGGAAAAAAAACCAAAACACAGGAACCTTGGGTTCTATGTATTGTCTACCATAAGCCTGTCTTCTACCTAAGTCTCATGAGTTTCTCTATGAAGCCTGAACAGAAGACTGCAGATTACAGACTACGTCTTCTTCTGAGACAGACATTTCCTTCTATGTATCTTCACAGCATCAGTCTTAGGTAATTTAGATACCTATCAGAACACACCCTAAACATCTGCACCCTGGAAGTTCCCTGCTCATTCATTTCAATTGAAAAAATATTAGGGAGCCCATTGCGTGCAAGGTCTAGGAAAATCTTGCAGACAGGAATCCTGGCTCTGCAAAGCCCAGGTGAAAAGTGTGGGTGATTTCATCTGAAGTTTTAGCTGCTTGAATGCTTGTAATAGTTCCCATAATTCTGTATATACCAGAAAAAGCATGCACCTTTACAAAATACAAATGTATGAAATACTTGATTTACAGCTGCTCAACTATAAGCACCATGATCCACTGGAGAAGAATGAAGTTACTTCACACACTGGAATAGTTTTAAGGATAAAAAGTTACTCCACATAAGTAAACAAATTATAATCTTTACCAAAAAAAAGTAATTGACAGAGAACTCCATATTGTCTTCAGTGTTTTTATAGTAACTAGTACTGCCAAGTGACTAAAACCAAACCTCCTCCTCTATGACAAGGATGTATTTTTATTTTGTCATGAAGAACAGTGAATCCTCCTGGCACAGCACAGTGAAGGGCAATTTATAAATTAAATGTTAAAAGCACTCAGCACCACAGTCAAGGTCTGATTAAAATAACTGCTATAGTTTGTATTTTTCTCTTGCATTAACTTTAATTAAGTGCAACTCCAGTGCAGGAAACCGCACTGAGGTCAACCAAGGTGTTTTCAATTTACTCCCAACTTGAATGCCACAACTTCAGCATATGAGAATCAGCAAAGGCATTTTTCTTTGACAGGTTACTCACTCAGGAGATGAGAGAGAAAAAACTCAGAGTGTAGAGTTTAATGCTTTACTTGTTCAAATGTGAACACAAAGCAAACAAGCTACAGCTATTACAGTATTCATAACTCACAGATCATCTTTCACAATGATGCAGGGACTTCTTTTGCAATCACTCTATTTTTCTGAATGACAGACGAGGTCCATCTCTAACTGTAAGTCTGGCTGTGGAAGAACACACTTGGTTGCAGCATGTGCAGAGGGAACAACAATACTGCTGAATCCCTCTTCAGCTCCATGATTGTTTGGTCTAAAACAATTTTCTGCAAGGTTGCGTTAACAACCCACTTGCCCATTTATCTTCACTGCAGATGCGCCGGAGCTACAAAAGTTACAGAACACAGCAAAATCATTGCAACTCTATAAAAGATGCAGTCATCTTGCTAGAGTAAGCAAGATTTTTGGGAGCTTGTGTTTCAGCAGGAGTTTGTCTCCTGTAAGCAGCTCCACAACCAGTGCCGGCTGCTGACTGGCTGAGGAGATGAACATATGCGGAGAAAGTAGGCAGACAGATTCTATTTTGGGCTTATTGCTGTTAAAAAATTGCTTTGTTTATACAGTCAGTCTCTGCTTCTTGAGAGCTATAGCATGAAACCCTCCCCCTGTGCAACTGTGAATAATAACAGAACATCTAAAATGGAAAAAAAACAGCCCACTGTCCCTTGCTGGTCAGACCACTGAGCATGGCTTTGGCACAGAAAGATCTTGAGGCAAAGAAGCAACTGCAGCAACTGATGCGCTCTGAGATTTAAGAGCTGCTTCATCTGTGCATTCATTCCTTGTAACTGTCGATTTTCTTCTGTGGCACCAACTAACCTGCAACGGACCAATTTGGGATTTTGTACGAATTCAATTAGAACTCCATGTATGAAATTGCAACCTCAGCCAACAAACCTGGGCTACTAACTCTGGTGGAGAGAATATTGCCTAAGAAACATGATCTCCTCCATCTACTAGTCCTATAGAACACCATTTCAACATTCCTCTGAAGTGTTTCAAAGCATCACTTCAAGAACCTGAGCAGTTTTTGCAGAAGCATGTAAAGATATATAAACCAAAGAAGCTATCTGAACACTGGAAACAGTTTTAGAGTGAAGAATTACAAAGTCAACAGCAAAGGATAAGACTGAAGATCTGAAATTCACTTTTTTTAAGCTTGGAACATTTTTGTCTGCTCTGACAAGTATCTGGAGTTAAACCACAGTTTCAGAACAAGCTTTAAAAGCCATCAGCACAGAACCATATGCGAAACCAAACTGTGTAAGATTGAGCATAACAGAAAAAAGGAACCTTAGCAACAAGTTCTGCCAAGCACTGACAGCCACCATTAGAGACGCTAATACCTGTCCATTAGTTTCTCATCTACAGGACAAAAGGAAAGATCCAACCCCACTGATGTTCTTCATCCCGCAAACAGGTATAAATCGCTCTGTACAGATCACACAGATGCTGCTGAGGTGACTCTCAGGAGCTTACAGTGTCACATCTTCAGATGAGAACAGATCGTCCTTAACCATTGCTTTCATTCAAAGTTAATTGGGCGCGATTTTGACTCCACTCCTAATTCCTAATGTTCTCCCTGGCGGTCCACACACTTTGATTACGATAAGCATCATTTGAGGGTGGAGGTGGAATAATTAACAGAGGAAAGAAAAACAGCGAGAGGCGGCACTTACCGTGTTGCATTTTGTCCCGCACACCACTTGTCGGTGGTTCAGCCACTGGGAGGCAAACACTTTATTGAGTGTTCCGAGATGAAATTCCCTCTCCTTCAGGAGGCTGGGGAGCTGCTGGGCTGCGTATCCATGCAACAAGCGGTGGTAGCTGGACTCATTCTGCATCCGAACCTCTCTCCCTTTCACATAGTATACCAGAGACCTTTTCACCG
>VZTZ01033714.1:0-11345 GCA_013400955.1 Drymodes brunneopygia | reverse complement strand
ATTAAAGAAGTAAATACTTTGAAAGATAATTCAAATGTAATTTGGTTTATTATATTTCAATTCTAGAGAGCAATGAAAAATTTTAATATCATCTTGAGAATATGCTTTGAAGCTATAGAATATTTATTTGGGGATAAAAAATAGTTGTCTAAACAAAACAAAAAAGCAACTTATGAAATATTGGTTAGAAGAGCAAATATCTAATTGCATATGATTATATTTAATCATTTTGCATGAAATGCACAATTTGCTCCTATTCATTATATGGTAACTAGCTACGTATGACTTACAGTATCTACAAGCTTCTACCTGAAGATGTCTTTTTACTGCTAAGTTGTTAGAAGAGAAACTATCCTTTTAAAATCTTGTTTAATGGAAACTCTGTAAAACATAGAAATTTTAACAGAATAAGCAAATGTGGCTAAAATCACCTGCAAAAGCTTTGTCTCATGTCTTTAAAAATAGAAAGCCAAAAAAAAAGAAAAAGAGAGTGTAATGCTGTTACAGAAGTCTGATTATTACCTGCCTGGAACTGTTGTAGCTGAATCTCTGTCAATGTGTACTAGTTTTACAAAGTGTAACTCCATCTACTTGTTGCAAACATTATTTTTGTTTTTTCTTGGTGTAATAAAATGATGTCACACAGTTAAAGCTGTACTACTGTCATAGATGTACATGAGGACTATAAAAAAATTCTCATAAATAATTTTATTGATTTTCTGTAAAAATTGAAGCAGTAAGAAAACACAGATGACTATGTGAAATGCCAGAAGAGTAATTGCTAGGAATTATAGATCCTTAGAAGTCTGTTTTATGATCCTTCAGTTGCCAGATAATACCAAGGGCTGAAATCTCAGACATTTTTTTGGAAACCATTCATATTTTGGAAGAGGAAAAAGTAATTACCCAACAAAGAGTTTACACAGCCTCTATCTTTAACATGAAAGAGGAGAAGCAAACCAATGTTTTGACCTTTCAGATCACATACAAGAGTCATCAAAGCACGTGAATACAAATACCACCCCAAATTAAATCATACAATTTTTTATTCAAAGAAAAAGCCCTTGATCTCTGCCTAAGGCTTAATAATTCAAAAAATGTCTTTCAGTCTATGGAAATCATCTATGTAACACTAATTATCATATGAAAACACTTGTGGTTTTAATCCTGCTAATATTTAAATTGTGAATTTTAGTGGAAAAAATTACTAACAGTGGGTTTGCTAGCAAAATTCCTATGGCTTGTTTCCAAAATATAAAGACACAAGCCCATCTGTTAAATGTGATCAGCCAAGCAGACTGTAATGTCTTGGCTTTCTACGCATAGCTTAAACAAAACCAAACTAAAACTAGAAAAAAACCCCAAACAAGCCAGAGAATAAATGAAAAGAAGGCTCAAAAGCACTGGTGCTTTTTCCTTCCCTTTTAAATGCAAATACCTATTTCCTTAACAGTGTTTGTTGGGAAAGACTGCAGTCAAACTTGGAGTGAGTTGAGAACAATACATAGCTTGAAAAATCGGTGGGAAAAAAACCTTACTTCTATGTGTTTCTTTGGAAAATAACAAGATGGTTGCCAATCCCTACCCAGACCCCTGCTGACAAATTAAACCAAAATCAAACAAAAGTGCCAAATTTACCTAACTTCTATGATTTATGGGTCATAGAAAAACCAAAGCAGGAAGGTTGTGACTTTGAATTTTCATAGAGAAAAAAAAAAAAAAAGAGAATGTAATTAAATACTGGCCTACAAAGAAAGAGGATTTGAATGTATTTAATATATTTTTAGATTTTTGGTGTCCTTTTTCTTTCAGGAAAAAAAGAGAAAATGGTATATACAGGCCTGAAGACATTTATATAAGTTTTAAAGAAAAATTGCTGAGCAATACCATCTATAGGCCCTGCTAAATGCAAACATTTCACTAAACTGATCTCTTTCATTCAGTGTTTTAATTAAAGTTTTATGGAGTTATAGTTCTTTTGCCAGAAGCTAATTTGGCTGTCACACTCAATGGTAACCAGAAACAGAAAATAATGTTTTAAGATGGTATGTCAAGTCCAACCCTCACACAAGTCATGAGAACATGGAAATTAGGAAAGCAGTATTATTTTTTAAGTCCTCATTAATCAGTTTTTTCTGCTCTCAGTAAAAATGTAATCCATTTGGAAAATAATAATGGGAAAAAATAACCCAAATTACCTGATTATTTTCATGTAATTAAGACAAACTGTAAGTTTAAATAAGATTATATTTCAGCAGGAATAGTATGCCATCATTTAAAATCACACTCTACAAAGTAATAGTAGTCTTTACACACTCTTAAGCAATTACATGGACCAGATGATTTTTATGGAGAAGCAGGATGCACTTTGAGAAACAGAAATTCTCATGCCTTTCTTCAGACAAAGTACAAAAGCCTCTTCACTCTGCAGTTTAACCTCCATATGCTAAATCCAAATACAAGGATTCTTTCTCATGCAGATCTTTAAGGCTCTGCTTATTCAGGAGTATTTGGACACAGGTGGTTTGAATAAGTAAACCAGGAATCCCCTTTTTAACATTTAAACTAACCTCATGTGTATAACAGATAATTCTCCACCACTGATGTTTTTATTGAATGTATGATTGGTTAATATTGCTCTAGATTTCTCATCATATGGTTGTGCTGACACACAAGGCCAGGTAGACCCAGTTTTAGTACAAATTTGTCTTGTCTCAAATGCGTATTTTAGTTGAGAAAACAGGAAGAGGGAGATAGCTTTGAAATGGAATATAGCAATATAGTTGTCTTGTCAAGTCTCATGAGTATCAGAAATGGCAGAGAAAAGGCCAAAATGCCAGAAGATGTTACAGTTAAAGGTTATTCCTTCCCCTAGTCTCACACTAGAGAGCTCTAGTTCCTCTGCAAGGTATGAAATCTGCACACTTGACTTTATAACACCACAGAAAAACAAGACATCATAAATACAAAAACAGGCTTTTCAGAAATGAACAGAAATACCATCTGCTTTGTGATGGTTCAAACACACCCAACCACTTCCTGGCCTTGTCTCCTTGCAATGTCACCTGCTAAAAAGAACCTCTCAGTAGAAGGAGCATGCTACACCAGCTCTGTTCCCATTCCTGCTATTTAAAGGCACCTGTAAATTCACCCAACTCCTCTACAGCTTTTTTAAGAACAATCAACTTTCCTATTGCAACAAACATTCACTTTAACATCCGCAATACAAACTATTTCCTACTTGCTGGAAGCTGTTGCAAAAACCGACACAGTCTAGCTTACAGACACATTATCAGCCCTAACTGACTTCCCAAGTGACCATATCAACAAAGTCAAAGAAGGTTTATTTAATTAGCAGTTAGATTCCTGTGAGTGGAGGTGGAGACAACATCTGTCTTAGCTGTCTGTGCCAACATATTTATATGCTTTTTTGTTGGGCCAGGAGCCTTTGAAGCTTGCCGTGTGGAGTGTGCCAGGATCAGCTTAAGTTTAGAAATGTTGTTTGCTTTCAACATACCAAGCTGTGTCAAGATTTTTATATCTTTGATAGAGCACATACATATTTGGTGAGTACTAAAACAAATTATGGACTGCTATAGTTACCATGCAAAAATACAGTGATGATCATACTTTATAATAGCAGAAAGCATAATATAGAATGTGTAGGGGGACAGAAATTAAAATGGTGCTTATGTAGAAAAAAATAAATTCTATCCTACTCTACCAAGGTAGCTTTTCTAGGAAACTTTTCATTTAAAGATAAATAAACATTTTTTTAAAGGGAAGTCGTTTACACCCACCATTTAACCTAAGTTAGGAGAGAATTAAAAACCAGTTTGTTACCAAAAGAAATTGGAAACACCTGTAATTTCTAGAATGTTGTTAGATGTCATTATGCCACTGAGGAATCATATGAAATACTGATTCTTAGTATTTATATTTGAAAACTGTAGCCAACTTTTATGTGACTTCCTCTTCTTTCCTGCAGCACAGATGAAAACAAGGAGAAAAATAAGAAGTACCTTTCTCCCCTTAAACAACATTCAAACACTTAACATATGCATCATTCTTTGACTTTAAAGCTCTTCCAGATAGCAGATAGACATGAATCAGCATCAGATAATCAGAAACAAAATCTGCTTGAGAAGTCTTTGTCATACTGTTGATTTTTGGTAAACATGAAGATTTTACTCTGTTTCCACTATAATCGAGACTTTGGTTAGCATCTTTATTAGCAGTTCAGCTACTTTTGGCAGTCAGGAGTATAAATCCACTAATCTCAGAAAGACTCCGAGTTTCAAAATATTCATGAAAGGTTATTTCTGCTTCTTGATGGCAATAGGACACTTGGACATCAGCAATGAAGAAATGTAGCATGATAGTGACAATTTCCATCAAAAAAAGCTGCACAAATGAAAGATTTGGTGCTGGTATCAGATAGGGGCCACTGACCATTTTATAGGATAGAGTGCAACAGTTTACAATAAGCCAGTCAGGAAAATCTCCCACAGGGGTTTATTCTTCTGCATGTTTAGATTTAGCAAATAAATTATTACAGATTACATATACATGGCCTATAATGCACTAAAATCAAAATAAAAGCAGCATAATTTATTGCATCTTATTGTAGCATTTATTCAAGTAATATATTTCTTTCATCACACAGGTACTAGATTATGTAGTTTTCCATGGAAGTTATTAACATGATGCAGATTGATTTATTTCTAACACTAGAAGGAAACAAGATATGAGGAAAGATTCGCAGTTCAAGAAATTCAATCAGAAGTGTTAGAGCAAAGATCTTTATTTCAAGGACATAACAACAAAGGTTAAAGAAGTGGAAAGTACAGCAGTGAAAAGAAGTGGAAAGAAAAGAAGTGAATGTACAGCAGTACTCAGTACTGAACAGGATGATGTCAACTTGGTAATAAATAAAAACACTTGGTGGAAAGAAGTCATGAAGTGGGTGGTTTTTGTTTGAACTCTGTCAAGGTTTAATATTTCCACCTAACGCACAAAGCTAAACAATGTTACTATATTTTATTAAAAATAAAGGAGAGAGAGTGTGCCTGTTTGACTTCTTGCTCTTTTCATATTTGAGTATCTGCTGCTTACATGAGAAAAACAAGACCGGCTTGACTGGAAGAGGGCATATATCTATTTTTAAAGAAACCTTATGATAACAAAAGGTGTCCCTTCTGATAAGTACATGCTGTGCAGGCATAAATGATCAGTCAGTGAAACTGAGATAATATAACACAATTCTGCTTCGGTGGAAAAATCCTGAAAGCTATTCTGAGAAGTTGAAGCCAGCATCGCTGCAACAACCTCTGTGGTGACCGAAGTCACTATTTATCCCTGAATTGTGTATAAAGTTCAACAAAAGAAAACAAATACGTCAGTGGAAGAGATGTGAATAAGTGATGAAAAGCCAAACTCACCCATAAAGTACAAGTGCAAACTTAAAAATTATGGTAAAATAAATGAGTCATAGTTCCCTTCTAGAGATTGACAAAATGACCAGAAGACTTCATTTGTGAAATATTATGCAAATTGCTAACTTTGGTTTTCCACAGCATGTTTTTTCCTGAGTTGGGAACAACTGTAAATACTGTTACCCTGTATTTGCCATTAATTGTTTATAATGTTATCAGTGTTAAACAAGTTAGCCTTAAATCTGATATGCAGAATAACCTCTTTGGAAAGATTTTTTTGGAGAAAAAAATCAGACAAATGATCTAACAATTTTCTAGAATAAGTCTGGAAACATAATTTTTCACCATGATTAAAAGTAAGGAAGACCAAGCAGAAGTGCAGAATACAGTTTAGAAGGGGCGTGGGGACACTTTTGCTGCTGCCTTGGACTGAGAATAAAGGGGGTTTGTGATGCAACAATACTGGAAGCTGTGGGCTCCCCATACACTGAAAGCAGCAGCTTCAAGCTATGTTCAGTATGATCTAATAACACGATAGGAAAGGGCCAGTCATATTTTCCCCTTCACTACAAATTCTTGCCCCGTCTTTTCTCCTGACCTTAGGTTGTAGGCAGAGAGTGAGAGCCAGGCTAGCAAATTGATCTGACAGATCCAAGATGGAAAGAGTCCAAGGTAAAGCAACTTTAGGTAAGAACTTCAAGAAAAACACGAAGTATGAACAAAATCTGATAAGGATACAAGAGAGATGTACATTTTTATTATGAAGAGGGCAGAAACTGGCTAGTCTCCATTTTTTATGTGGGAAAGGCAAGAAGAAGGCTGCATTATTCACAACTTAAACTGGGATATAGGGAAAACTTTTTATAAAACTCCAGCAATGATGACATACTGAAAAAGGATACCCAAAGAGCTATCTCCATCAATTAAAGATTTAAAGAATAAATTAGACAAATATCTGCAGAGAATCCACTTCAGTGCAAATTTTGGATTAGATTATCTCTTAATGACTGTTCTGGCTTATGTTTTTAAGGATTTAATTTTATTTGTATTTGATATCTTAAATTTTAAAATATTCCTCAACACAAAAATACCTGCAAAAGAAACTGAGTTCCTAAAGGTTTCTTCTATCACCATCATCAGTTAATAGTGCCTCAGGAGCCATTAACCTGCGATTTTTCCTGTAGCTATGGAACCTTTTTAAAAATCATGATGCAATTGCCTCTACAGATAGAATACTACAAGACCAAAAACAAGACCTCTGTATTCTCATTCCCCTTAAGGCCATGATCACTGAAAAAAAATAACATGGTTATCTATCAAGCACAGCATCCCGAGCAATAATATGATACTGCTTCACAAAGTTTTCTTGACACTTAGAAAAAAATCGAAGAAATGGGGAAGATATAGATGGTATATGGTAACAACCTGCAATTACTAACAACAAAAGATACACTTCAGATTAATTACTTTGCACTGGTACAGAGAGAGAAAGCTGAGGCACATGGTACCTCATCTAAACACTGAAATGCAGGACTTGTTTCGTCAGTGGGTTCCTCCTCCTGGCTAGGAGCTGCTGGAGTCGGTGGATGGGCAGGTGGCTCATTCTCAGTTGCCAGTTCTGTCACTGGGACTTCCTTCACCAGCCTGACTCATTGTTTAAAGCTCTAGAAAGTCACAAAAATACCAATNTACAAGGGGATACAATGCCCCAGTACACGATAAGACAGCAATGTCCATCAGCTTGGACATTGTATCAAATGTGAATTAATATCTGACAAATCCATCTTCTGGCATAACAGCATCTTAAGAGTTTTCAAATACCAACCGTTTGCATGAAGAAACATGAAAGGTGACAAAAACATTTCAGGAGAAAGATATAAGAGATATGGGATGATCAAACAGATGCAATAAGCATCTTACAGAGGGAAGAGAGGGGAAGAGGGGCTTGTGAGGCACACAGAAATCTTGCCATGACATAGTGAGATAGGGGAGACATGGAGCATTTGTAGAGCAAAGCACAGTGCAAAGTGGAGATGGAGTGGAGATGGAGAAATTCAAGGATCCCTTCACAAGTTCAGTGAAGTTGTCTGCAGATGACAGGAATGGACAAATCAGTATCACAGCATTTTAGTTAAAAAATTTGGGAGAAAGATCATCAACTTTTGCAAATGTTCACCTGATACCAGAAGGTCTTTCTGTGTTAGCTATCATGCAGAGGACACTGTATTCTGCTATGGAACTACATCATTATAGAATCCATATCAGCTGCCAGAGATGAAGAATCCTCTTCAAATTAGTCAGTCTTGACATCATTCAGCTTTTCACAAAACACATGGGAGACTTTTCTCTTTTTCAAAAGAGAGCATCTTATAATAAATCAAGGACAACAAAAACTAAAACTGTAATAAAATTAAGAAGAAATTTTGAGAATATTCCAATAATATACACCAGATCTCTCCAATGAAACAGCCAGAGCAATTTGGCATTCCACAGCCAGAAAGCTGACAGTTAAGAAAAATATAATTTCTTCTTATAATTGTGTTGGGAAAATGGATACAAAAATGTTGGGTTGTTTGTATTCACTTTTTGAAAAGTCACTTGCCTATAAAGGTAGTGAAAGTTAAACCGGCAAGTTTAAGACTTTCTTCAGTACTATTTGGAATTCCTTCAGGAACATTTTGACTTTTAGAAAGATTTCAGTGTCTGTATTTGCTTATGGAAAAAAAAGCAATTTCATGATCCCTCCTGGAGGATTCAAAATATTGTGAAATAACTGTAAACATCATAGAAGCCAAGAAATAAACTCTGAGTTACTGTACATAAACATGTATACATATTTATAAATAGCGAGTGATTTTTCATCTGTAAAGAACTGCTGAATATATTAGCATATGCATTTTGTGTTTATTGCTACTGCTGCTTTATTTGTTCCTCTCAATTTACTGAGAATTTAGACAGAGGGTAAAGCACTGTGGCAGAAACTCTAAGTAGAACAATGCCAAATTGTGAGAGTGTCATAGGTGTAGGCACATTTGTCAATACTTGTATGTGAAACATACAGTTGACATCAGCCAAAAATATACCTCCTTCCAGTACAGTACTACAAAAGATCTCTCACCAAGACTCCAGTTTGTTGGGCAGGAAAAGAACAAAAAAAAAAATCTTCTGAATCTGAAAAGTTTATAATGTTATGATATGACATATCTACAACTGTAGAAATCTGAGACAGAGAAAAACCATTAGACAGTCTCAGCTAGTTTGACAAGCCCTTGTCTCCACACGGTTTTAAGAGGGGGCAGACTGTAACAAAACATACATGGGTTTATGGGACATTAAAATTAGTTTAGCATTTTTCCATTACCTACTACATTACTAAATATATAATTCAGCTTATATAAAATTGGATCTTTACACTTCAAAATGCAAGGTGCAAAATTTGTGTCTTTGCAGCACCTGGTAAATAAATTGTCTAATTGAAATAGGAATGAAAGTTGTCATGATTTCTAACTTCACAGAATAGCACAAGAGGTATGGATGTTTTCAAACTGTAGAACTGCAAATAATATCACAGCCTTGATCCAAGACAGAATTGCAGAGACCAGGAATTACAAGGCTGTTTTGGAACCTGGGTCAAATCAGGCTGAGAATTGTCTTGTGAAACAGCCTCAGGGCAGCAATAATAATAGAAGTCTGAACTCAGTTTCCCAAAACTAATTCCAGCATCTTTATATCTGTCTCTCTCTAGAAAACAGCAATGTTCATACACAAATCAGTGCAGCATCCAGGTAGGCAACACTTATCTGCATTGACTCTTTTCAGAGTGACAGATGCAAGAAGTAGTAACATTTTATTCTGAGCATAAAGAGATGCAGATCCATGTATCAAGATGCATCAACTATCTCTGCACACTTCCAGCCTACACTGGATGCCTGGAGAGGGACAGAAGCACCCACCAGTCATGGTGTGGTGATGCTTCCCTGAACCCATCCCCTTTCTCCTTGAACTCACACAAAACCTTCAGTATTGGTAAAATCCAGTGGAATGGAGATTTTAATTTTACCTCTGCATGACACGAGTGACCAGTGCTTCTTATTTCTTTTGAATCTGGGTCCTTGATGTCACCTAGTTCTTTTACTGCATGAGTCACTGAATAATCACAGCTTTTCTATGCCACTAGATTTATTGCTAATCTTGAATCATCATTTGACAATCTTTTTTCTAGGCTGAAGCAGCCAATCCACCTTCTGTCACTGGCATGAAAGCCCTTCTCTGCCTTCCACTGTCCTTATCATCCTTCTCCAAAGCTTTCTCAGTTCTACCGTATCCTCTTCAAAGAAAATGGATGAGACCTACAGATAATATTAATAACAGGAGCACCACAGATTTATTCAATCACATGGTGATCCTCTTTCCACCCCCTAAATTTTTATTTTCTTATGCTTTTTTCCTAATGTTAAAGTAGCAGACCTTCTGTTTTAACTGGACAGAGCCTGTGCTTCAGCATGAAGGGATATGTTTTTAAACAACAAAACCATGTCAAAATTAAACTATAATTAAATTTAAAACTACATCATGTACAATAAGACATTATCATACACATGTGAATCAGAATGGATTGTTTGATTAGACTGTATAACCTCACTGCTTTGGGGAAATGAGAGCACACCACATACCTAAACTGCTCAACAATTTCTGTCATAAATTCCGCTGTTTTCCCTTGTTTTTCAGTCTCTGCTGTTTGGGATGGAATCACCCTGAGCCACACATGGAGTTTATCTGCTGGAGTTCTTATTAGATATGGCTAAGATAAGGAGAATTTGAATGGTAAGATTTGCCACTTCCCATTTCACATAGTTTCCATGAGGAACTTAATTTCATCAGAAAATTTTTGGTAGTGTGACAAACAAAAAATCCCTGCAATCCAAACCATTGCATGTTTTGCAACGCTAAAGTACAGAGGAGAAAACAAACAAAACATAATTTGCCTACTCACTGAACCCTAGACACACCTTGAGAACTAAGAAGATTCAGGGAAGCAGTTCAGAAATGCACCACTAAAAAAACCCAAAATACAAATAAAGGTGGTCCTATTCTCCTAAGAAGTGAAGTCATATTATTTCTTCATTACAATTATAGAAAATGGGTAAAATTAATCCTGCCCAGGCAGACTAAGTTTATACCCTGCTGGTGCCTGCAGCAGTTTGTGATTATTCCGTGATGAATTCCAGATACAAAAGTTAGAAAAATGTATTCCTTCTACAGTCTCTCCTTTTTAAAAATTCCTCTTTCCTTGAAATCTCTCTCTAATCTTTGTCTAAAAGTGCCTCTGGTAATGCTTTGTCTTAAAATCTATTTTATATCACTTTATAACTTCTAGGGTTTTTTTATCTTTTGGATGAAATACTGGATATTCTTTGGCATACAACACCAATATCTGGCAAAATGGCAAATAAGCATTGTAATTCACTAAGAAATCACACAGCTATCAAAAGAGGAGCTCTAATTAAATCTTCACTTATAAATTTGATATAGCTTTCTTTTCCTGCAAATGACAAATCAGAAAATGAAAGAGAAAAACAAATAAATATATAAATAAATATTCTTCCACTGTTGGAGTCGGCTACGTTATACCAGCTGATCCAAACAAGAGCATGAAAGTTAAACAGAATCAATATCACAAAAATATAGATGACATAAGTAAAACATTAAACACATGAGGTTTCATATGTATGGAGAAAGAACTTCTTCCTAGCAGTTACTTTTTATCTGTTTTGTTCAGTATTTTTAACCATGTGAGTATGCTTAGACTGTATCTAGTGAGAAAACCCAACAGCAACAGTGAAACATAAACACAACTGAGGCTTAAGCATCTTGGAATGGTTTCTTGAACTAAGTTCTCAACTGTACAAA
>VZTZ01033704.1:0-142653 GCA_013400955.1 Drymodes brunneopygia | reverse complement strand
AGGAGAGGCAGAAAACTAACAGGATGTGGTAACATCAAGCAGAAAATGAGCACCAAGTTACAGAANACCTGTGAGGAAATGCAAACATTCAAGATGATCCTAAAATGCACAAGTTGGAAAACGAGATCCATAAATCAGGAGCAATGAAGAAATCTTACAGGATTCACACAAACTAGGAGAGGCAGAAAACTAACAGGATGTGGTAACATCAAGCAGAAAATGAGCACCAAGTTACAGAAGAGTTCAGATTGGAAAAGACCTCCAAGATCATCAAAATATCTGTGTTGGTTTTTCAAGATTGTTATGGATTGCCACTTCATGACTGATCATTTGACCTCAACAACCATCAGTCATCGATGCATTTCTGTACAGAGGCACTGGACTTAGCCTTGACCAACTGGCTACTGCTTCAATTCTGCTTTGAATACATCCTTCAGTTAACAGCCAAAGCTCAGTAAAACTGCAGGCTTTTATTAAAATTTAGCTATTAAAGAGCTTCAAAAAACTCCCAAGAAACACATTAGAAAAACTTAAGTGTTTCTTTCCAATTGCTGTTATTTTTAGCAAAAAGGGTTGGGATCCATTTATCCCAAAACTCATAATTTTAAAGTACAAACATCATTTATGCTAGTTTCAAGATTCCTAGATTCCTGGAAAATTCCTGGAAAAGTGGGAAGACTACACATAAGTGTCATCAGGTTCCACCAAGAGCATCAGTGGAATGGTGAGATCATGAATTAAAAACTTGATCTGACTGTCTACTGAGTGTCTAAGGAATGAGGTTGAGAGCCATCTTTTGCAATTAAGGAAGCAGAGTTCCTGTGGAATTCCTGGATTGGACATAACCTCACCGAAGGACACTTTAATTAATGTAAACTGCAGATAACCTTCGTAAAAATTAAGTAAAGGTTGTAATACATAAATCTTATCCCACAAAAAGTATAAAGGAAATCCTAAACTCACTGTATACCATTCAGTTGGAATTACACCTGAAGTATGCTAATTAAAGAAATGGAAAGAAAAGGTGCATGCCTGGATATTTCATCATGCTTGTACTTACTTCAGGAAGGAAAGCAATTCAGAATGCTGCCATTGGAGATGGAACATTCGTTCTACTGGATCAGCAGGCAAAGACTGGCTCGCTGTAAGGCCTGGTATTGGTCCAGTCAGATGCAATAACATGTCATAAAAACCCTTATCTTTGTCAAGCTTTCGTTTAAAATTCTTTTCTTGGGTGATGGTTAGCTGGACTATACACACATCACTAGGAGAGAAAAAGCCTTTGATATTATTCTTCTAAACGCACAAAATGAGATTCGATTACATGCATCACAATGCTAATTTAACAAACCATGAATTAAAAACAGCAGCAAGGAAGGTTGAAAAGTACAGCACTTTTTCATCTTTACAGAACTTTCACAATAAAGTAAGAATTTTGAAGTGCATGGAATATTTATTCCTTCATAAATAAAAGCTTTCTGTCAAACATAACTTGAATTTTTATCATGTATATAACTGTCTATGTGATTGTGTCCCAGGAGAGTGGCTTCTTCACTATTTAGTACCAAGCTAAATAAGATCAACTAAGTGATGCCACCACAACTGATATATTTCCAGGGTGCTTGCTAGACTCTTGATTATAAAATATTCTTTCTCATCTGTTTCTCGATCTTCAGATTATGTGGGGAATAAAAGACATATGGTTAAAACACTTACTTATGCCACCAAAGAGGGGACAAAGGCAAGAACTGTGTTCAACCTCAGAGGAGAATCAATTTCAGTTAAGAAGGTGACATGTATTTTGAACTGCATATTTAACATTATGATAAGCAGCATCATAATTGAAAATACATTTTAGAAAGTAAAGACTAACACCTGGATGACATTTTCACATAAGCACCACATAGAAGGTACAATTTTAATAAAAACTGTGCATTAGAGTGTGTTTATATTCCTTTGATCATATCCAAAGCACTCGAGTAGATCTGTTAGCCTGTTGTGAGACAGATAGGAGTTAGCTCTAAGCAGACACGAATTACCATCTCAGTGAGTGAGGTATTGAAATGGGATTCTGTCCCTTAGGCCAGCCAAAGAGTGTGAACCAACTCTTCACAGCAGTTAAGGTGCTTTGAAAGAAGGTGTACTCATCCTTATCTTCATCGGGAAAAAATGATAATTCGCGTTTATTTCCTTTCCTCTCACTTCCATTTCCACTGTTGGTTTCACTCACTTCACTTGTTTCTTCATTCTCATCACTTTCATCTTCATCACTCCCACTTTCAGAAGTGGTACCCTCTGAATGATACACACAAAATAAAACATCCAGAAAGATTTCTCATTTTCCTATTTTTGCCTAGTACAAAAATATTTAACACACAATTGTTTTCAAAGAAAAAAGACTGTCAGACAACAAATGATCAACTTATTTTAGGAAAAAACAATTTAAATTACATGCACACATCTTAGGAATAGAACAAATGATAATATTGAAATCTAATTTCACTTCCAAAAGAAAGTATTACCCAATCAGCAAAAAATAAATTCAGCCATGGCTTACAAAACTACAGCCAGCAATCTTAAAAGGATCAGTCTCACACATAGTTCCAACAGACACAGCTTTGCCTGTCAGTCACTGCTAGTTCACTTTGTTATTGCATACGTATAACACACCCCCTACATCTACAAGCCTTTGGACTTTTCTCCCACCTGTTAGGCTTTCTCTCTCCTAGATTCTCATCTTTTCATAACTCATAGTATATACATTAACAACAATATCATTGCACGAAAAGGTAACCAACAAAATCATTATTTTTCTTATAGCACAAATAACTTAGGTGACCCCATCCTTGAAGGTATATTTTAATACCACCATTGCAGTTTCATTAAATGATGCAAAAATAAAATTAATTTATACCTTTGGGAACGAAAAAATCTTATTGGGATTTAAGAAGAAAAAACAATACAATATGGAGAAAAGAGGCTCATTCTTTCTAAGATCATTGATTTTATGTGCTGTACTGTACCTGATACACAGTTTTCATAGGGTGAGTCACTAGTTTCACCAAAAGAACTTGCAGAATAACTACGTGAAGGTGATGGTGGTGTAAAACATGGCTGTTTGACAACTTCTCCAGTGCTGAAATCTTTACTGTCTATAAAAAGATTCAAGTTGCAGTTGAGAAAACATACTTTATTGTCTGTGTTCTTACAAATTATAAATTAATACCTACTTTGATATTTTTCCACTTCATGTTTCAATTAATCAAGTAACAGTTCTTATTTGACTCATAAAAAACTCACTTTGGTCATTAGAATGCAGTCCAGAAAAAATTTCATGCATTTTTTTTTCCATTATTTGTGTATTTTACAGGATGCATCTTTCTACTTGCTGAAAGGCACCTATCAGATCAATGCTACTTCAAGAATTCTGTGTCATGAACAAAATACTCTTAAGGACTTCTTATTCACAGCTGTATAATGAGTGCACATCATTTTCAAGCTCTTCCAGACTCGACAACACATATTTTACAAATCAAACTCAAAAGTAAACTTTATCAATCCATCAGTTCTGAAATAACAGATGTTCTGACATTCTCATTTTGGCCTAAAATGGGATTAGAGGACCCTCTGTTGTCAGTCAAAAACAAAAGAGGTACCAAGTGTAGTTTCCAGAGAAGCAAATACACCACTAAGAGAAGGAAGAACTCTGTATGATTGCTTTTTAACTTTTGATTGCTGGCATTGTTATTTTTGTCATCTGAAGGAAGTAAAATGAGCACAGTGTCAGAGTGGAGGCAAAGCCTTCCTGGATGCCTTTCAAAGACCCTGTGCTGTATAGATATGGTTTGGTCACATTAAACAGCATTCCACACCACCACCGTCTATACAAAATCACATAAAAAGACTCAAGAAATTTAGCAGTAATGATTTGCATCAAAACTGACTAAAACTGAGGTGTTAACAAACCAATAAGCAATCACTGCAGGACAGAAACATCCCATTATTAATGGGAGATAATTTCTTATAAAGCCATCACTCCATTCCTGGCTTAATCCTCAAGGGAAACATACAGAGCATCTTTAAAAAACAAGCTTGCAAAAAATGGTCTACTGGTCACAAAAAAAACACAAACAAACACAAAATTGCACACTAATAAGAGATAATATGTTCCCCCTTCCTATCTTCATCTAATAGTGCTTTGATCCCTGAATGATGTGGAACTGATACCTATCTTCTATCCGGGTGAAAAAAACCAAAACATTACCTGTCTTCTTGCTAATCCCTTTCTCAATTTCCCAAGTACCAATTATCTTTTCTTTTAAATACTCTGAGTAACACACTTACTTGAGGTTAATGCAGTCTTAGAATTTAGTCTTTGATGCTAAATCTATCTCAGATCTAAGGACTTACTTGCTTACCTTAAAAACTTCTTTATTTCAACAAAATACATCAGATCCCATATAAAAACAGCTGTATATACATATATATATATACAGCTATAAAAAACCATAATCATTTACCCCACACTGAACCTGCTTTAAGCAGGAGGTTGGACTAGATGGCCCCCAGGGATCCCTTCCAACCTGAATTATACAATGATCCCAATCTCTTCCCATAAGCACAGCCACACACAAAGAAATCACAGATCACTGAGGCAGCAGAGATGGGTTCAGGAGGGGGGACACAGGCAGAGATTTAGAGACAGAGGGAGGCAGGCAGGGAGACAAAATACAGATAAAAATATGTCTACTCTCTGACCAGAGGCTTTTATTAGGCCTTAAAAGATAACTGTGCTCTTCATCATTCAAGGACAGTACTTAAAAAAAGCTGAAAACTATTGCCAACAGGCAAATAATGATCACATTTTAAAATAACATTATGTGGCTTACTTCTCTTTTGCTTTCTTCAAAACATATTATCACTGTCTATCAACACAATTTAAATTAACTTATTTTCTAATGTTTTGGCTGTTTTCTGTATTCATATTTTAAACACTTCACAAAACATTCTGTAAGATTTCAGTTTGTTCAATTTTTTTCAATAAATATTACCTAATCATTTATATAATTTCTCCTCGTTTTCAACATGAAAACTGGAGCTATTAAATGGTTTAAAAACAAGTCTAATTGCAGTTTCCCCTGAATAAATTAGGGAAAATGCTGTCTTGATGATCATATTCCTGCTATCACCCTGAAAACACTTAAAACACTACTGGACATAATATAATTTCAGATTAGAGTGTTGACTGCTTACTGCTTCTCCAGATGATTTTTTGATCAGAGGAGTGCAATGCCAAGTACGGATATAAGGTAAGAAGACAATTGTCTGCTGTTCCAGCAACCTGAAATGAGAACCTGTTGAAAACAAAATACAAAAGTTACAATTTTCTATTTACCAGCAATAATATATTAATATTTCAGCACAAGAACAAAATACAGAATGACAGAGTCAGAACTCCCTCATTCTTCTCTAGTGGTTCAACAGATAACACAGGTGGGACTGCACCTTTCAAAATGCTGAAGATTAGTATAGCATTTCCACTTCTTAGTTCTATTATGAGCATAGGTGTATTATCAGTCTGAAAGAGTTAGCAGAGATTTCATTAAATAAATTAACTGTCTAACTCTGTAAGTCTAGAAGACAAATAAAAACTACTAAAATTAAAACTGACATTAGTAAGTTTCCTAAAGATGACTGCTAACTTGTTAAATAATATGTCCTATAACTTTTGACAAGGGAAGTTTTCTTGAAAAGAAACTTCTATTTTGATGTAGCATTTATTCTATAAGACTTTACAGAAATGTCAAAATAAATATTTAAAAATAAATAGATTCAATTTAAAAACAATAAGATATTGACTGCAATTGCTGGAATATAATAGGAATTGATGTCCATGCTCCAATGTTCACTAGAGTGTCTGTTCTATCTGCAGCAGCTTTATTGATGTGCAGCAATCCACCTTTTAACCCTCTTTTTGTACTTCACCTCAGTCTCTCAGAGTGTAGTCAACAAGCAAATTATTGCCATCAATGCAACCCTGGGAGCCATCTGTATTTATGTTCTTAGCTCATTGCAACTGACAGGTAATTAAACTAAGCTTAGTCCTATGTTATTAAATAGCTGGGTTTGTCGTCCCCATTTACTTATTAACTAACATTAATATTAATTAATTGCTTTGACTAAACTGTCAAAAGTGAAAAGAAAAATGTATTTTAATAATTCAAACAGCATGCTGAAATCCATCTTACTTTAATATACTGAGATATGCATATTGAAAATATACCTTGCACAGAATAAATGAACATATTTTCTATTTCCTTCAAACAACATAAGAGAAATTTCTATTTATTGCAAATTTAGATTAATATTAAAAGATATCACAAGACCTCTCAGAATAACTTATTTATAATATGACATAATTAGATTTTAAAGCTTTTTTTGGTGGAATAACATAATCAAGGAAAACAGAAATGCTTTAAAAGTACCAGAAAGTAGTTTTGTTTCCTCTTTCATACTTCCGTCTCCAAACACAACATTTTGGATATTGCTTTCAAGGCAACTTTAATAAATAAAGGTTCCAACTTTCTTACCTGTAAATATTCACACTGGGATTCCAATTTGATAGCCAGAAGGTATTTAAGAAAATAACCCAGCTCTGCAATGCTTTGCGCCTTGCTCTTAGGAAATGTCAATCCTACTGGAACTTGGCTGGGGGCAAGGCAAGGGCTCTGGCCACTTGCACCTTGCAGCATAGTTTTTCTTGTAGCAAACTTCATTCTTTCTGCTTTTATTCAGCAAAAAGATCCCAGCAGCAGGGCACCAGCAGGACAGATGGCTGTGAGAGGTACATCTGCACCTATCTATGTGCACAAAATGTACATTTTTTCATGCTCAAAACAATTGTCAAGGCTTGTTTGTTCTCCCTTTACCAAGCCATTTAAAGACACACAGGATCAATAACTACGACACAGAAATGCTTCCCAACTTCCAGCTCATGACTTTACTGTGATAAATGACAATACTCAATACTCTGCAGGCACACAGGTGAACTTCAGACAACTGAATGAGGGGCAGGAGGAGGAAAAAGCTGTAAGGAGGTTAACGAAAGACAGCTCTCAAGTTCCATGGAAGTAACTCAGATGTCCCAATATTGGACTCAGTCAACTTCCTGATTTCTCAGTTTGAGGTGAGCAGCTCAGCCATCTCCATCCTAAATGGCAGTCTGGGACTTGAGGAAATCTTCATTCAATTTGCATGGTAATGTAACACAGAAAAGTGTGCTTGAGAACAACTGCAGCACATCTGAACCACTTAGACGAATTCCATGTGTGAAACTGCACAGAGCAAAGGTAGTAACTGCAGAATGTAGAATATAAAGAACAGCGACACAGCAGAACATTTGTGTACAAATAAACCCCTCAGAGCTCGTGGTGATGCTGCAAGCAAAGCTCCTTCCTGTTCTACAGCTGTGCCTGGCTGGGTGCTGTGGTAAGAGACATGAATACACCCAACCAACAGCAAACAAAATGCACATATTGAGGAGGAGGGATGGATCTTGCAAGTCAACAACTGATTCTGCAGCTGCTACTGATCATAAGGATTTAACTTCCATGACTGTGGTTGCAGTGAGCACGAGATGCTGGAGCTCAGGACTGAAGGATGTAGAAGGGACTGAAGAAGCTGCTGTGTGGGGAGAGACTAAGAGGGGTGAATGTTCAGCCAGGAGAAAAGAAGGCTCAGGGGAATCTTGTCTATGTGCACAAATATCTGATGGGAGGGAGTAAGGAAAAAGGAGACTCTTCTCAGTGATGCTCAATGAGACCACAAAATGCAAAGGGTACAAACTAAAATACAGGAATTTCTGTCTTGTAATAAGAGAAAAAAAAACCAAACCAAAACAGTGAGAGTGGCTGAACACTGGACAAGTCTGCCCAGAGAAGGTTATGGAGTCTCATTCTTGAAGACACTAAAAAAATCAACTGGGCAATAGAGTTGATTCTTTGAAGAGGGGATGAGGTGATCTCTGGAAGGTCTTTCCAATCTCAGGCATTCCTTGATAATAAATATCAACTCACTTATTGGCCACCTGTCCACTTATCATCCGAAAGTATTTTAATACAGCATTTTCCTCAAAGTGCTATTTGAAATAAAAATCAAGAATGAGTCTGTACCTAAAAAATTCATCTGAAATTCAAATGATGTCACTACATTCACAAGGACACATGGCAGAAAAGCAAAGGTGCTAGGAACTAAGTATTTATCATATGCCTTTGAGGAACTGAGACAGAGGGCACCAGACAGAAAAGCATGCACACTTGCATACAAATATGGAAGGGAGATTGCAAAGACATTCTGTACATGTTAAACCATCTTGTACCACTGACCTTTACTTACAAAATCATTAATGAAATGATGTTACAAAACTAGAAGTCTTGTACAACATATTTATTTTGTATTTGCAGCAGGGTTTAACTAAATAATAGAAAAGCCTCTGTTATTCTATTGGAATGAAAGGTACCTGTATTGCTGGCAAATGTGAAGTCACTAAATACGTTAAATTATTCAGTGTATTTGGTTTTATAATGCTTCCTAAAGCAAGTAAAAAATTTGTTATCTACATGAACCATCATTGCCACTGATATTCCAGTGTTTATTCCCTAATGCATATTTCCAAAGAACACAGAACAGGAGAAGGGCCATTAAATATATTGTGTTTACCAACATTTGAAACCTGCTGATCACCAAAAGTAAAGCTCCAACTGTGATGACAAAAAAATACCATTCAACACTCTAAAACAAAGTTCATATAAGAATTCTTTCACTTCTCTTAAAGTAACTCTGACTTTTTTTTATTATTTTTTTTGTTTAACTGTCTGTGGAAAGACAAAAGAACCCAAATCAAAATATATATTTATCCATTTCAATCTGCTCTATAGCTTTTCAGGTATTTCCTAAGTACATACAAGTGATTTTTTTCTGTACTGGTGTACCCCAAATGTTCTAAAAATGTAGGCAATAATTAAATAACCCTTCTTCAACAGTATTCATTAAGAGATGCAGAATATCACTAAATTTCTAACAAGAAAGAATCCAAATCCCTTAGCATCTAACTGGCAAATACCTGCAGCAACATCATTTGTGTAAATTTAAAAAAATATTTAAGACAAATTCACACTGCCAGTTTAGGAAACAGAACAAATTACTTGCAGAATTGGTTAGAGACAAAAGAAAACTCGACCTAAGAGTGTGGCATTTTCAGATATTTAAGAATAAAGAACAAGTTAGATGCAGGGAAGTTGCAATTTAAATATCAATAAAGACCTGCCCTCAAAGATCCCAGAACAGATCCAGAGATGATGGAACTGGAAGAAAGAGGAAAAGATGACCCATGCCAGCTCTGCCATTACTATTCACAAATAAGCAGCTCCCCAACACTGAAGGTCCTTATCCTTTGTAGCAGGAGCTCAGGCTTCCCCAGCAACCAACATAATACAACAATGAACAGTGGCTGACACATAATTTCACACTATATATAAGACTTATAGCTGGGAAAGCATCCACATTTTTTTTCTAGTAGCAGCAGTGACGTTAGCACTTAATTCCTGAATAGCAGATGCTTCAGCTGTCAGGGACCATCACAATAGCAAAAGGCACAAGCACAGAAAAGAACAGAGTGATTAATGGGTTTGGACCATCCTGGATTTCAAAAGCACTCCCAGCTATCTGAGGTAAAATGCCAATATATTCTCAGGTCAGATGAAAGCTGCAAAGCAGCATGCAAATATCAGGAACTCCAATGATTCCTAGCTCCCTGCTTTCTCAGAATGTAAATGATACTGAAAGAAATTGACAGCTCCTGTTCTCCCAGGCATGCCAGCAGAATATGTGGATTTGACATTTGCCAGCAGTGCCTATTAAAGAGCTGGATGGTTTGGGCAAGTTTCCCAAGAGCAAAGGGAATGTTTTCCCCTGCGAGACGCTGAGATCTGATGGACTATCAAAACAACTGGAACCAATCCATAATTGGGTTAGTGACTGTGTCTCAGTTCTATCATATTGTTATTAGAGGCTAAATTCCCTGATATTCTCTCTTCCTGAAGTTCCAGCCATGAATAATGTGAATAAATTCAGAAATTTCATGAGTTTCCATAGCTTCCCAGTGGCAGAGGGAGAGGGAAGGGACAACTGTAGATCATGGGAGGAAAACACCTCAGCACATTTGTGTCATCAATGATACAGCAATTTATCTACATCACATGTGGGGATTTTAGTATATTTTGCTGCCCACAGCACCATTTTCTTTGATTGTTTGTTTACTATTTATTTGCAGGAAGAGTAAGCTAAATCTTATTTCAATCAACAAGGCAGAAAACTTTCTTTTCTTGTAAATTATTTGATTAATCATCAAATTAAAATATATAATAACAATAATCAGAGAACAAATATATAAACATACCATGTTTGCAGAGAGGTTTTTTTTTTTTTGTGAAATGTGTGTCATAGCTAAATATTTCTCCCATTTATTAAGTATTTGCTCAAGACATTCTTAGATTTTATGTTATCTTTCACTTCTGAATACCTACCAGTCCTATGCAAGGAAGTGTCATTTCTACTGCTTTGGAGTCAAAGGAGGAAAAAAGCATAAAGATTTGAAGTAATATTAGAAATTAGCTGCAAATTCTCATTTAAAGCAGTCATTAAAAGAGCATTAATGCACTTTCGTATGCTCTATTTAATGGAATCTGTGCACAGATTCCATTAATTATGCAAATTATTGCATAAATAACAACCATATATCTCTTCAGTTTTCTTTTACAGTTACATTTAATACTGCTTTGCTATAAAAAATGATTGCCTGTCATCTTTCAAGTGTTTTCTGTAAAGCAGCCAAATCCAACATTATCCATTCTTTAGCCAACATTCACTCTGTTTTAAAGCAAAAAAGCTATTATTATTTAGAACTAAGTATGGGCTATGTGAATCAATCCTACTGACATTTTAGACCTGAATTTAGAAAAACAAAGTACTGCAGAGCCTAAGTAAAGTGCATTGGGTTTGTATGGCCAGATTTTGGTAGTCAGGGGACTACAGGGGTGGCTTTGAGAAGCTGCTGGAAGCTTCTCCCACGTCCAGCAGAGCCAACGCCAGCCAGCCCCAAGGCAGATGTGCCACAGATGACCAAAGCTGGGCCAAGCAGAAATGGTGGTAACACCTCTGTGATGATACACTTAATAATTAAAAAAGGTTATTGCGCAGATGTAATTGCAACCAGAGAAGAGCAGAGCGAGAATAAGTGAGAGGAACAAATCTGCAGACACCAAGGTCAGTGGAGAGGAGGGGGAGGAGCTGCTGCAGGCACTAGAGCTGGGATTCCCCTGCATCCCCGGGTGAGAGCATGGTGAGGCAGCTGTGCCCCTGCAGCCCATGGAGGACACAGGGATGCAGAAATCCACCTGCTGCCTGTGGAGGAACCCACACCAGAGCAGGGGGATGCTGAGAGGAGGCCCTGAGTCCATGGGAAGCCCCTGCTGGAACAGGCTCCTGGCAGGGACCTGCAGACCACGGAGAGAGGAGCCCATGCTGGAGCACGTGTCCTGGCAGGACTTGTCACCACACGGGGGACCCAGGCTGCAGCAGTTTGGGGAGGACTGTGGCCCATGGGATGGACTCACATCGGAGAAGCTCATGGAGAACCGTCTCCCGTGGGAGGGAGCCCATGGTGCAGCAGGGGAAGGACTCCTCTCCATGAGTGGAAGCAGAAACAAAGTGTGATGAACTGACCACAACCCCCACTCCCTGTCTCCTTCCACCACTGGGGGAGGAGATAGAGCTAGGAAGGAGGGTGGGGTGAAGGGAAGGTGTTTTTAAGGTTCCATTTTAGTTCTCATTATCTTGCTTTGGTTTTTTAGTAATAAATTTAATTACTATCTCTAATTCAAGTCTCTTTTCCCATGAGGGTATTTGGTGAGTGATCTCTCTTCTATTCTTATCTCAACTCATGAACATTTTATTATATTTTCTCTCCCCTTTCCAGCTGCAGAGGGGAGTGACAGGGAGGCTTTGGTGAGTGCCTGGCATCCAGCCAGGAGTGACCCCTATGGAGTATTTGCCTCCTCAATGCTCCTGCTTTGAAATATGCCTAGAACTAGGTCTGCTTAGAAGTTAAGGCTTTTTTTCAAAATAGCTGTAGAATACAGTATTTTACCAACCTATGAAAACCTTGCTTATTTTAATAAGAACATCCCAGAACACATAATATGAGTTGAAGTTCAAAAGTTTAGTTCAAATCATTTTAAAGTACATATTATCACTTTGAAAATGGAAATATAAAGAGAGAACACCTGACAAATTAATATATCTACAGCAACTGATACTGTGAGATTTCACGGCCTATTAAACAGTCCAGGAACTTTTTCAAGATCAGTTAGCTTTTATAGGTGCTGTAAAAGGTTATAGGTTTTATTGTTTTATTATTAAAGATCAAGGAGACCCTGAAATCTTGTCTTTCTAAAAGACTCAAATTAACAAAGCAGTTCAAATTCATTAGATACACAGTTTGAAACAAATTTCTCAAATGCTTAGATAATTAGTTGAATCAGGTTTGAAGCTTGAACACGTTGCACAGGGCTCCCATGGGGGCTGGCAGGAATGAGGGGAAGATATGCAGAGAAAAAGAAATTGCAGCTACCTATTATTACAGAGTGCAATATCAAAGCACATAATAATACCAACAGTATTATCTAGACTTGGATAAATGCATCCAAGTCTGCATAAATGATCATGGACTTCATTAGAAGAATAAGGAAATGGTCAGGATTACAGAATTGGGTGCTTACTCAGATTTTTCTAACTGAAGGAAAGAATTCTTTCTGGTTATGACAAAAATAATTTCTTCTGAAAGCCAATATGAATGATATTACCACACTGACCAATGACACACACATAATTCCTTCATTTCTGATGCTGTGTTATTTCACCCAGTTTTGCTCAGGTTTTTTATCACCTGCTCCTACAGCCCACACAGTGCTCAACTGCCTGTCAGGAAATCCCATATAGATTAGCAAACTGCTGTTACGGGTTCTGTCCTCTAACAAATACTTCTGCATTTTAAAACCTAGCAGCAATTCTGAGATGATTTGACACTCCAGAGCATGATTTTTCTCACCCTCACGAGCAGGAATGGCTGTTAAGGTTACTTAGATAACTTTTATTTGCTATCTTTTTTAGAAAAATACATTCAGTTTGCCCTTAAATTGAGGGTCATATTCTTTATTTCCTTTTAATGGAAAATACTGAAAAAATTTTACTACACAGGAGAAATTTTTATTTCTCTATAACAAGATTTGAGAAGCTGCTAGTGCATACTATAAAAAGGTATTAAAACTAAATATTGTGTCTGCTCAGAAGCTATATTGCAGACTTCATAATAAGCTTAAATTATCTTTTTCTTGTAATTACAGCAGGTTTAACACACATTTATGAATCACACCCCACACAATGATTAAATCTTAGAATTAAATAAAATAAATAAGAAAAGGATTCTTGGCTGACAGTCTCTACAGAAAAATATAAAATATCAACCCAGCAAGCAACAATAACTTAAAAGTCCATAACACTTGCATCAATATAAAATTTAGTTTTATGTTTAGAAAAAAGCCTATTTTGAGCTGCAGGGTGGAATTATCTATCCCTCAAAATAGATGCTTTAGTGAAAATAGTAAGTACAGGAATTACTTTTAATCACAACAGGGCCTATCTTTTTTTTACATACACCCTCTCATCCCATCCCTGGCAGAGATGAACAAGAAATGAGTTATCAGCAGATATGAATGAGATCTTGAAACAAGACCTTAAGACGGACACTTAGATAAATTTTACCTTAGAGATCAAAGCTGAATATTTTAGTTTTGAATTGTAATTCAGTCAAAATAAAGAAATTAATTTCTATCTTCCATTTTCATTTGTTTCAGAGAATTCTTGTGTTCCTTTACCCAACCCTAGTGAGTTCCGTGTCTCATATCCAACTTGGTCAGTCTGGAACCTTCCCCCAGGTGAATTTGAATTGCACACATTACCTGTTTTCTTCTTGATCGATGAAGAGCATTTCCCCTAAAAATGACATTGGCTTGGATGACTTGAAGCTGATATGGCAAATCAGTTCATTAGCTGTGCCATCTGATGAAAGAACAATATTTTGTCCCTCTGGGAACTGCACAGAAAAAGGGCAAGTCCTGGTACCATCTGCAAGTTCAAGCTCAGGAAGTTTAACTCGAATTCGTGATGGCCTGTGTTAAACATAAGTAGTAGGTGTTTGTGGTCACAGGTTGCAGTAATAAAGTTGATTCATAAATTCACACACTCACAAAACTCTTTCACAGTTAATTACAGAATAATAACTTTAGTTCTAAAGTGCAAAACAAATGAAAATAATTTAAAAAATGAAGTTCTTCCATCATTTAGATGATAATTTGTTTTCTTTGTATCTGATCATTGTATACTGACCCACAATATCTGAACATCCAAATGAAGACCAGTTTGTACAAACTGTGCTACAGAAGGCATAAATAGCTTTCTGAAACTTAAAACTTTCATTAGTGTTCATTAAACTGCATTATTGCACAAATAAGTTAAAGTAGGTTATAAAATAGAAATATTAAGGGGAAATTTATGAAGGTACTGAAGATGCTTTCCCCAGTTATGTGGTTATAGGTTTCAGTTCTGAAATAAGAACAGCAGTCAGTCCAGGCCCAGATGGAATCCCTTTAGTTCCAGCCACTGAGCTATTCACAACAGACAAATCACATGATAAATCAGCATGACTCAGACATGATAAGACAATAACAATTTGAAGGTAATTTCATTAATTTACATGAAAAGGAAATCTTTGCTCTAATTCTAGCATTGAAATGATACCTACATATGGACAGCAAACTAATATTACTGCTCTTTACAAACAGAAAAGTTGAGTCTTAAAAATGTGAATACTTGCGATGCATTATCTGAAGATTACAAAAAGGCTCACTTTCAAATTCAAGTAACAGGATAAAGTGAGTGATCCACAGAAAAATAAAAAACATGCATTTTTTGTTGTAACAACTGGCAAGATTAACACATTTCTGCTATCCTTTCCAACAAAACCTTACATAGGAAGAAGGAAAATAAAAACCACAAAAAACTGCAACTGTTCACACAGCTAAACCTCAAACCTCTGGAATAGAGAAAATAAAGCAAGAGTAAGATTTTATTTTATAGCAATGTGGAAAATAGACATAAGATATATAATCTTAGTATCTGGCTAAACTCAAAAAATAATCCCGGTAGGTTTCTGCTTTTAATTTTTCTGCTATCCATAGTAATTTTATATTTCTCATATAAATTCTTAGAGCGAAGATATCAGAAGATAGACACTTCATGAAGCAGGAATGTGTGAGGACAAAACATGGGCTTGCTGAACAGACAGCAATATTAATTACATTAATTTTCTTCTAGACCTGCTCAGATTCTTTTGCTGAGCAGAAAATTAATACTAACCTTCAAAAACAAAAATTAATTCACTTTTTCAGAAGTGAATGAAACAAAGCATTCTTTGGGACTTCTGTAATAAATTTGAGATTATTACCTTAGAAAATCCTGTGGAATGATGGTGATGACTCCTTCAGTTTCCACATCCAGAGGAACTGGCATCAGCATTAAAAAGGGGGGATGAAAACTCATTTTTGGCGACTTCAGTGTGCCAGACAATCTTAGTACGTATCGTGATGGATTACCATTTAGACACAAGGATATTTCAGATGTATATGTCCCAGGACAAGCTGTTGAAAAGGTTTAAAAATATATGTGTTACCATAAATACAGGCATGTAAAAGAGTTATAGCAAGAGGTTTGGTGTTGGATTTTTTGTTTGCTATTAAAACTTTTTTTTAATTTAGTACTGCTTCTTTCTCAAAATGCAGTTTAACATAACATAAATATTGTATCAGAAGAGTATTTATCAAGAAAGCTCAGAACACGTGCCTGTAGAAGACCAGAAATTCACTTTTTTTTTGGTCAGAATTTTTTCTGAGTTCAAACTGCAATAAATGAGTTTACTGCATTAATTTTCCATTATATATGATATCAATACCACAGCAGAATTTTAAGAATTTAAGTCACACTTTGAATTACACTGATTGTCACAGTGAATGCTTATTTTATAAAGAAGTAACTATGGGAAGCATCTGACTGCCAAGACAAGGAATAGTTGATGTCTTTTAACAGTGCAATTACTACACTTCAAAGATGGCTCCAAAACCTCTGATGTGGCCAAGGAGCCTCACACAAGACAGCAGGAAGTTCTGCCCTCCACTCAGAGCATCTCCTGTTTCAGAGAATCATTTAGCTTGGAAAAAATCTTTAGGATCATCAAGTCCAGCTGCAACCCTAACATTGCCAGGTGCACCAAGGAAAAAGGGAAGGGATGACCAAATTTCGTCCTCCAGGTGCTCTCTCCAGCACAGCTGGACGTGACAACAGCAAAGAAATATTTCCTTGTGCTCTGCCCCTTCTGAGGCCACCCTGCTTTCTGCTGTAAGGCAGCTCTCTCTGGGATAGAAAACCACATTTTCTTTCACTGATACAGGGACCAAAGTGCTTCCTTCCACAGCTGTTAGGCTATGAAAATGATATTCCAAACCAGGCAGTGCCATTTACCCAATCTTCAGTCATCCCCACCCGCTAAAGACTTAGCAAAATTGATAATTTTGAGGGTAAACTAATGAACAACTCCTGGATTTAGAAATAAATCTGCAATGACCTGTTGTAAAACAACCCAAAAAGTTTAATCTTTGAATTTTTGAGAAAAAACACCTTTCCCTTTGATTCCACACAATAAGATCAGTACGGAAACATCCTCATCTAATAATTAAGAAAAGAGAGCAAAAAACCCCAGAAATTTGTATTTTATGTGTCTGTACGAACACATAAATGTCTCTGAACAAAATACACGACAGAGTCTTCTGAGATTATCTCAGACCATTACTTTCACAGCCTGAGAAGGAGCTGTCACTGTTTACATCCAAAAAGAAGAAAATCTAGTGTCTTCAAAGTCCTTTGTCTTTTATCCTTCCCGTAAGAGCTGATTTCCTAATGGAGGTGACAATAGAAGAGCTTCACAGAATCTGTTATGTCACCAGAACATGGCCTGTGGATCCCTTCATTTCAAAGCAGAAAGCATGAGAATGACAAAGTGAAAACCAGCTCTAACGGGAATCTGCTGCACTCTTTGCAACATCTGACTAATTCTGTGTTAAATAGAGAGCTGTAGGAGACAATACTGCTGAGAAGGCTAAAAAGATTCTGCCTCTAGGTTTTGATACGACAGGAACACATCTTCCTCTGGCACTTAGCCCCCTTCTGAAGGAAAGGTGAGAAAGAATCAGAAAAAAGTCATGGAGATGGATGAAGAGCCAAACAGGGTGTTTCTTATAAGCTTATAAGAAAGGGTGTTCTATACAAGCTCCTCCCATATAAGAGCCTGTCCTACACCAGGGCTGTAACTAGACCATAATTCTGGTGCCCTCTCTTCATGCAAATGTACAACCTAAGGTGAGGTGAAAGGGCATAACCAATAAACACACACAGGGATGAAACACATTGAAAGAAGAAGAGTAGAGGAGCATATGTCACTACCAAAGAATGTGCAATTTTCAATAATTCATATTTTTAAATATTCGTATTAACCATAGTTTCAAAGTTAGACAATAGTAGTGCAAAGCTTTTCTCTGTACTTTCCATGCCATAGAATCCCTGGCTCACCCAAAGAGCAGAAGATACAGTGTCCATCCTGCATCACTGATCATTCTGTGTGGATCCACACATTTACCAACACCAAAATTCAGCACGGTATGTGAACCAATAAATTATTGTTTATGTCAGAAACACCAGGACATTGTAATACCATGATTGTTTTAAACAGACACAAAGACAAAAAAAAAGAAAATTCTGGCACTTATTAAGATTTGTTTGTTAGTTTGGAATGCCTAGGACCAGTGTTTTCAGGATATTTCATGTTAAATAAATTACTCAGAAATTAATGAGAATTATGTCCTGAACTGACAGCTGAACTCATGAATTTATTCTGCTCCTCACACCTTTCATGATCACTGTCAAAGCCTGGGCTGCTGTTACCATTCTGATATACCACCATTAATTTCCAGTCCAGCAGATGAGAACATTTTCCTTAGGGATATTTGATGGTACTTAAAAATTTGTCAATCCAAATCTACCAAGGGCTAACAAAACCTGTAGAATTATATGGGAAATATTCTCTCTTCTCCAGAAATATTAACTCTATAATATCTCTATAGAGTTTATGAGAAGAAAGGAAAAATACCCTCTGCACTTCTCACCCTCTTAAGTTTGTATTAGATGGTTATGTAGTTCCTACATTTGTCTCCCAAAAGCACATTTTCAGTTTAGTTCCCTTGGACCTTATGATAATTTAGGTGTTATTACATCTATATCCCCTCAGCATAAATAGGTACCAATGAGCAAGTTGCATACAGATTTCAAAGAAGAAAAGCCACAGATAGCTAGAACTTAGAGGTGTCCTACAAAAAAAAAAAAAAAGAAGATAACTAATAATTTCTTCACAGAAATTGTCAAAGGTCAGAGCTAGTTTGTACCTTGCTGTTGCAGGAGAAAATAAAAGAAAAAGACCACACAATCAGAGTATCAAAGTTGTCATTTGTGCCCATTACATAATCATCACATCATCAAGCATCTCTGAACTCCCAGTAAGGGAACCAAAGACCACAAATTCATTGTAACTTCCTTTGTTACAGGTAAGTTTTTTCATATCACAATTAGATATAGTGAAAAAAAATTTAGACTGTTAATGCATTATACTATAAAATAGCAGAAGAGGATCATACTAATATGTCTTCAATTCTGGAAAATCTCTATTTTTAGAATACTTTTTTAGCAGGTAGCATGATTTTACCACAGACATAACCTCTTCCATTTAATTAAACATTGCAGCTTATTATAGCATTTTGTACTCTATCATAACTGCTGCAGCATATTTAAACAAATTATCCCGATGCATACTCAAAGTTCACCCCCCACATACTACAACTTTACAGTACAACCCTATGAAGGTGATTAGCACCCCATGCTCATTAACCAGGTCTCCTGTGTGGGTTTTGATGTATCTAATGCTCTCTTACAAGAGAGAGTAATGATATGCACTGAAGGTACAGCACAAACAGGCTATAAATCATGGGAAAATGCTTAGAACACTGAATTAAGGGTAATTGATCTTTACAGTTATTTATGATCTTCTGTAAACAAAAGATATAGGAACACAGCAAAAATACAGATAACTTCAAATTACAGTAATTTATCATTCATATTTATGAATACACACATCTCCATTTACACATACAATTTATCCAATAATTCAAAATACTGGCTTTTATTTTTATGCTGTTCTCTGCTTCACAGTCTGCAACAAACAAGCAACTCCAAGCAACACATGCAATTAAACACTGCTCTTGCATATTCACATTTACACAACAATATTTAATGCAGTCTTCTCAATTTATCATACAGAGTCATAGCAAGAGTCATATACCTCTATTATTCTTTATTTATATTAAATTGTTTCCAGTGCTTATCTGAGGTTAGTGATTTCAATGCTATGATAAAGAACAACAGCAACATCTTTCTTTAGGACAGGGATGCTCACTTGCTGCCTCAGGATCACATCCAAATGACACAACAACTTTTTTTCCCCTTGACAATGCTGCAGCCCCAAAAGTACTGCACTGAAACTGTCAACAGGAGAGGGTTCTGCGGGCATCAGCTGCATTTGCTGGTGGGATTTATCAGCTCAAATACAGTGTTACACCCTATGAATCTTGTATATCACTGTCTACTCTAAACACTTGGCTGGGAAAAAAGTAGGATCCTAATTTTCCTATTCTTCTATTCCTTTTCTGGAGTTATGTGGTTGATGATCACCTTCCTTCACGCTCCCAAGTTTTGTTAGAAATCTATTTTACATGTTTTTCTTAGGGACCGGTTGCCTGACCGGTCTAATGCGTAAAAAATACCATCGACAAGTGATTTTATATCTCATTGAGGCAGGAAATTTCTGTTCTTATCTAAGTTATTGCTATTTAGAAAAACGTTCAAAAGCATTCCAAGTACCCTTGAAAAGCTTTAGTACCTAAGTCAGTCAACCTAATGCACCTGAAGGATCAGCACTGAAAATGATACAGCTATCCCAGTCCTTGATGCTTTATGTATGAAAAACCTGATGCTTTCTATGTGCAAAGCAGACTTTTCAAATAATGCAATTTCAAAAACAGTGATTCCATGCTTTTTGTTAGGTCTGCAGCTGTCTTATTTTCTCAGAACCAAAAAGACCTTCAGTTGATCAAAGTAAGTACTAGTATTGATTCATCCTAAAACCCCATTTAAACATACCTATGAAAATGGCCAATCTATAGAAGAATTCATAAAATTACTTACGAGGGCAGAACGACACAGCAATACTGACTTCTTTTTCTTTATCAAGATGTCCACGCTTCAGACTAAATCCAAAAATACCATCTTCTATGTTTTTGTCTTCATCATCAAAATTCAATTTCCATGTCACAGTCTCTTTTGAGAGACTCTTCAGGACAAGTTTCTGTAAATATTTTCAGAAAAGGAGTGATATTGAAAGAGGGAAAGCAGGAAACACCATGATACATTTCACATTGCTCTCTCCTAAGCATGCAAACACACCAGAGGGAAAGCAAGACAGCACTAGAAAACAGTGAAGAACTTATTTTATTATATCTGTGAGGTGCCTATCTGCACAGACTAGATGCTTTCCAGTCACCCACCACATTCACAAAGAGAATACTTTCTTTCCAGAATGGGAAAACCTGATTTAAGTGAGGTAAATAGATCAAAGCATCACAGTGGGAGTGCTTAGAAAACAGAATTGAGGACCTATTCCTGATAAAAATGAAGCACAGCAAGCACCTAAACACATGGCTCACATCTAGACTTACAGGTGGAGATGCTGAAAATGGAAGGAGTTCAGAATAGGTTTTCAAAACCTATTCTTTCAATTCAGTAAGATGACAATGGAAACAAAAAAATAAAATTAAATTCCTTTATCTCAGAGTTACTCTCTCAGCTTTTGAAACATTCCTAACTAGGAAAATGCTTTGACTTTGTATTATCATTGTTTCCTGAATGCACTTGAAAAAGAATTTCAAGTGTTTCTATCATTGCCAAAAACAATATTTTATAATTTCTAGCCAGAGCCCTCAGGAATTAGAAACAATAAATTATTTTATGGTATGTTTTGCATTCATACAAATTTCCTATGTTGCAAGTATTATATTTTGTGCATTTTTCCTTATAAGCCATAAGTCACGACAAGAAATTTTTTAGGAGAGAGTCAGTTGGCACAGTCAGTACCACACAAGGCCCTGGGACAGCAGTTTCACTGTATGGCCCATCATGGCACAAATCAGCTGCATCCTGGCACCATCACTGTCTCATTTACTGGTACAGGCAGATGCAGAAAATCTTCAGAATTATTCTATTTATATCTATTTCTTACACAATTCATGGTCAATTTCTCATGGTGCCCACACTCTCATATTGTCAGAGTTAGTACAAGCCCAATTGTAAATTCTGGAAAAAAATTTATAGGGATTAGAAGAGAAACATGAAATCAAAAACTGAACAACGTGACAATGACAATGTCATTACCTGAGAATCCCTACTCCCATCAGCAGCATTGGAATGCATGTCACTTGAATGTTGCTCAAATTTAAATTCCATTGAGGAGAACTGCAGTAGTGATCGAAGTACTATTGAAAAAAACAATTTAAAATGTTTATACAGGATCATTTGACAATTATTTTCTCAAAGTACCTTCATAAAATCATTGTTTCTGTACATGTTTAGTCAAAAAGTTTCTCCCCTTTTTGTTGTTCCCACACTATGTACATGATTACTGTAAATTAACTTTCTGTCTTATTATGATTCTTTAGTCACATTAAAATTATTTAAATTTTATATCTACCAGACTTATAAACAGCAGATATAAGATATTAAGTGCAAACCTCACTGTCCCATGCAGTCTGAATCCCAGTCAACCTCAAAAACTATCCCAGGAAAATAAAAATTGTAAAGGCAGAAAAAAAATGTGCCATAAAACATCTAGCAGTGAGAATTAGGCATATTTGTCAAATCAAAACTAGAACTTGCAAGATATCTTTACTCAGCTTTAGCTTTTAATGGGATCCTCTGAAATGAATCAATAACAGGCATAATTTTTAAGTTGTCAGAGTGTAATCAAATCATCAAGTTCTTTTTTTAACAGTAAAAATAATCTGGCTATTTGCCTGCCCCCCATATGATTATCTGAAATACTGAGTGGTCAAGGCATTTATTTATACTTCTCTCCCTACTTCCAGACCATTAAGATTCCCAGTAAGAATTTAATTTCAATACTCAAATTTTAATAGAAGCCACACTCTATTTCTTGAACTATTTCTTAGACTTGAAAGTATTAGGTATTCACTTTTATATTATGTTACTTGTTGTTTGCCAATACATGTACTTTGAAGCAATTCTACACTGCAGAAATACAAATTTGTGGTGAAATTTGGATAAGATTGTCAATTATCCATGAGATTCCACAAAAACAGGGAAAAGGGACTACAAACCTATTCTTTTTTCTTCACATTACTTAAATCACTTTTGCACTATAAATTTGTGACTTGCATCTATATTTTTACTTAGAGATGTGTTTCCTAATAATCTCATCTACATATGTACATTCACCTTTATTCTATATGTTCCTAAACTAAATATATTTTGGAAACATTTAATATGAATTTACTTTCCTGACAGGATCTAAAGAAAGTCTCTCAGATATCTTTGTTATTTTAAAAGATCTCATAAGACTTAAATTAAAGTTACAAAGAAAAACAGAGGGGGAAAAACCCCAAGGAAATATAGTCAAATCCTAATAAATTGGAGTTGCTTTTACCCCACATTATGTATTTGATTGGCCAAGCCTTCTGAAGTGCTCCCAAGAGGTTTAAACATTATACAAACATCATTCTAGGAAAACACTCCTTACTTCACTCATCTCAGATAAATAGTGGTTATACATTAAAAACTGAGATCAGGAAAGCCAGTGTATTCAAATATTCACAATTTATAGATCTACATGACAGTGAGAATAAGACAGGAGACTAAAGAGAACCACAAATTACTTCTGAGAAAAGTAGACAAAAATTATATAAGATATCAATTTCCTTGCTGCAGGCAAATGGCCTGTAACTTTGGCTATTAACAACCTCTGACAAGCCAGATGGGATCAGGGCCTTCAGAGACATTTTAAAGGAGTTTTAAGTACAGCCAGAGATCCTAGTTCTGACAGAATTCTCAAGAAGAATATGACTGACATTCTACTTTTCTACACTTTTCAGAGGAACTGCTGTAGTTACTGGGATTTGCATGCTGAAGTCTAGAAATTCTAATAAATGGATAGACACAAAGAAGAGTTTTGGTAAAGTATTTTTATATAAGATAAATGGCCATATAAAGAAATATTTTCTCCACATCATGGTTAGGTATAGAAAGTTCATCTTCAAGCATATTTAAAAACACAAATCAGAACTTGAAAATTTTGCACATTCACAAGAAATGTACAAAATTCTACAAATTCCAATCACATAGCCATTCTCTGCAAAGCAAAAACACCACTCCAAATAGATGTATCCAGCAGGTCTTTAAGGCCCTGGGTTACCCACCAATAGCTTTGACTCTACAGAATGGAAGAGTCGGGGCCGCCAGCGGTGACTGATGCACGAGGGCACCGCGCTTCTGAGGCGTGGAGGGAGAAACTGCAGGAGGGGAACTGGCCCGAGGAGTAGCAATTGGGAGAGTGAAGTCATATACTGCCACCTAAAGGAAAAAAAATATCGTGGTCACTTTCCCAAAAAAAAAAAATCATAGGTACCTCTTGAACCACCAGAGTAGTTTGCTGTTTTGGCAGAATTATTGCAATTTTGGACCCCCTCATGATATTAACAGGATGTTAGTTTATTAGAACTCACAATCAGTTCTCTAAGCAGTGCCCAGCTATTTTCCCCCCATTAAGCAAAAACTCTATGACCAAAAATGTCAGGGTTATCAGCAGAGGTACAGACAAGGCTACTGGTAAATCACTGTGCTGTGTTCCATTCCTGCCACTCTCATGAAAGAAAAACGACTGGAGCCATGGCCCAAATGCAGAAGCTCACATGAGCAAAGAGGAAGGAAAACAAAGCTACATCAGCTATGGAATCCTTTCTCAAAGGCTGAAGGGCAAAGGTCAACCATTACAGTGCACCCAGCATAAACAAAATGGGCTCTGAGATCAAAGGTGAAATGAGTTAAAATTGAGAAACCTTGGGGAAAAAATTAGTCTTAAAATCTTTGTCATGAAATGCCACTGAATTCTAGGAGTCTAAATTCCAGTGATTTTGATCCTCATTTTATCTGTGCTATCACATTCCCAAGTGGGGTTTAGAACTTAAAAAATGGCATGTTTTGTACAGAACCCTCTTTTTCGAGAGACTGTGCACCAGAAAGGACAAATTTATTTCAAAACAAACTTTGAAAGAGGTATTTCTTACCTCTCACTCTGTCTTTCCAAGGACCAACACACTAAGGCAGTATGTTCTCCAAACAAAAGGTATGGCTAATCTTAAAAAAGGTAATGGAAAAAAACCCCAAAACTTCTGCACTAAAACCACTCTTAGAGTCCTTCAAATTCTGTTTTCACCTTGAAGGCCACTGAAATCTCAGAAAGGAATTAGACCTATAAAATCTTCATGCTGCTTAGAAGAAGCAGTAAAAGCAGCTGTATAAAGATGTTATGAATCGTTTAAAAGCTTTCAAAAACTGCAGAAAATAGTGCATCATTCTTCACTTTCACACCTTTGACAGCAAATAGAATATATAAATGACAGGAAAGAAAACCAGAATTGTCCTAAGCTGGGGTATGAGGCACATATCCTTTTGTAACACCTACTGAGAAGCAAGCATGCAGCACTGGGAGTGTTTGGCCTTCCAGCAGGGTCTGTGACACACAATTCCACACTCCTGGAGAGTCAGGTGTGTGCTGAGCCTTATGAAACATTTTGTCTATTTGTGCTCAGCTCAAGGAAAGCAGGGAATGAGGGCAAGCCTTTGCAGCAAGATTATCACAGTCCCCGGTTTTATATTGATACTTTGAATCTAATAATGTTTAGATTTTACAATATATAACTGGCTTTTCAAAATTGACACTTAATATATTTTAGTAAGTAAAGCTCAAGATATGTCAAAAAAAGATTGAGTAAAAATCTCCTGCTTTGATTTATATACTTTTATATTTTTAGTACCTCAAGTCACCCACATAAAACACTTCATCAAGTTACGTCTTCAAAATAAATTCTGGTAACAAAACTAAACTTTTTTCAAGTTTGGTGAGATTAAAATGTTTAGTCTATTATAGATATCATGACAGCACTGCCTGTGCAAAGGAGTGCAGTCTAGCACTGCAACTGCTCTTCATCAATGCTGGTATGTTTAGGCCAGATAGCAAAAGATGGAATCCCTTTAGCCCACTCCCAAAGCAGCAAATCCAAACCTGTTCTTCAACATATCAGGAAAATTTGGTTTTGTCTTACGATACAACAAGGGGTTTGTTTTCTAAGAACTGGCAAACAAAAGCAAATATGTGAAAGACTCAATTCACTACATGTAGATCATGATGTTCACTGAAAACCTACTTTTGCTATGAAGTACAATGGTGCAAATTCAGGGCCAACGTAACTCATAGAAATGTATTTATATAATTGAGAAAAAATTGTAGATATTTTATTTTATTCATACATTAACTGCACATTATGTAAACCACATTACTAATGAAAAATCTTTCAAAAGTTCTATATAAGTAGAAATCAGATTATAATTCATACACATACACATTTTGCTGAAACAGAATTAAATATTCATTTCAGTTATTAGGACTTCACTTTGCAAGTAGAATCATTATGTTTCTTTCTATAAATATTTAAAAAACTCTTTATGATTAATTTTTCATTTTTTAAACTCCATAATAGAAAATTCCCTCTTTTGCAAGATTACATACTTTAAAAACTAATTACAACATTAAAAAAATAAATCCTTAGACTATTACAGGACTTACCCATGCTTTTTAGATATTTTATGAATACTTTATAGTTACTTATCTATTGAGGTATTTTCCTGAAGCTGCATTTAACTTCACACACCAGAGAACATGGGAAGGGCAGGAAGGAAGCAGCCCAGAGACAGTTGTTTCACAAACACTCCTGTTTGTTAATACCATTATAAGAAACATTTTTCCTGTCCTGATGTATAATGGTTATGCACATTGATTGGAAAGGAGGCATCATCTATAAAGCAGTTAAAATACTACAAAAGAAGCTTTAAAAAGATAGGTGAGACAAAGGAGCTTTTTGTTCTGTGTTCACATGGAACAGCTCCAAAGGATACCAGAAAAAGGATGCTTGGTCAGGCTGCCACCAGAAGTTAGCAACTTTTTAAATAAAATTCTTAAAACTTTTATTTAGATTGTATCTTGAAATACTTTCAAATTTTTTTTGCTAGAATTAATAAACAAATAGAAGCTGTAAGAATCTGTCAGATTAAGAAAGTTCTGCTACCAAAACTCATTTTATGAAATAGGTTTGATACAGAGTTTGGTAGCTCTGAGCTCAACACTGGGGAGCAAACATGGCTGAATGGCTTCCTGCCTTGGCCCTACAGACTTGGTATAAGGCAAGAAACAAAAGGGGGAAAACTACCCCATCAAACGTGACAAGCAAAATAGTATTTTATATAAAATTCATGGATAAAAAATAAACTGAAGCCCAGTTGTCAGGTGGTAATCTGAGAGTAGAAAAAAACCTGTTATTTTCAAAAAACTCTTTCAAAGCAGTTACTTCATCTCTATCCTTACTAAGTATTCCAAGGCAAGAGTGTATCTTAGAAAGCATGAAATATAACTCTCTAATTGTTATTCTAATAGAGCATATATTCTCAAAGTTGAATAAAAATTTTGCTAATTCAGAAATCATATCATCTGTTTAGCACAAAGAATATGTGACATCTCTCTAAAATTATACTGTTTTCTTTCAAAGTACAACTTCCCAGGGAATTCCACGTAAATCAATAAGCTAATTTATTACTTAAAATTAAATTAAAACATCTGTAGAAGATAATAATACTTTTGTATTTATCACATAATACCATGCAGATTGTTCAAGTATCTTGAAGCATTTGTGTAAAGTTTGATCTTAAAGTTTATTTATTTGTACCTCTAACAGAAATTCAGCACTGATACAAGGAGACAAAACATAATGTACATTAGAAAAAACCCGTTTGATTAAAATTTAGGCCTAACTGCAAAGCCAAGGGTTTATGTCCTGCAACTGCATCCACTACACATTCCCAGCCTTCCCTCAAATTTAACATGAGCTTTTCCTTAAAACATACTGAAATCTTTCATTCCCCAGGTTTATATCACAGATAAGCAGCTTCCACAATGAATAATGTAACTGCTGTTCAAAGCCACCATTCAAAGCACTGCAATAAAATTAAATCTTTCCTTTGTATATGGTCAGAGATTATGCACCAACAATACCCTGTAATTCCACAGCTGCAGATTTTCCACAGAATTCACTTCTTAGACCAAAAATCTGTTCCTTCAGTTAAAAAAAAAAATTTCAAAGGACAAAAAAAACCCACCAAAACACCTGTCACTCCCCTACAACAAACTCAAGCAATAAGCTCTGACAGGTGTGACTTGTTCTATTTATCTCAATCAAAGGCATTTGAAGGCTTCATTATTACACAGCTGTGTATTTTGTCCTTTTTCCAAGATGCTGGAATTTGTTATCTTCCAGCAGAGTTTAAAAAACAAAAAAGTCATTTTGAAGCTCTACACTCCTGCACTTTGCTTTGCATGCTTTCCCCAGCAGACCCTGCAGGACCTCTGCGAGCAGGGGATTGTATATAAGCATATATATATACATATACTGCTTTCACTGACAGCTCTGACTTTCACAGCCACCAAACACTAAGGTTAAACTCTCTGCAGTGAGGTGCAGAGCCCTGACACCTCCAACACCTTGGGAGACGCTGGAATAACAGCAAGGCACAGCCACACTGTGTCTGAGCAGCATCCCAGCCTTATCTATAATGCATGGATTCCATTTTCGTGCTCAGAATACTGAAAGATTTGCCTCAACATTTTTTTAAGGTTTATTTTTTAGGCATGCCAAGACACTTCATCTCTAAGAGCATCTTTTGAGTTCTCATGTATCAATACATATTATATTTTAGTCAGAATTGTAGCAGCTCTTCAAAGTTCCTATACATGTACTACATTTGTTTATCTGAAGGGTTTTCTAGCAGAATTCAAGACTGCATTCAAAGACTAAATGACTTGGAATCTTACATTAATAATTCAAGTAGCTTTAATAAATTTTTTAAGTACATTAAAATAATTTCATGCTTTTTTAATGTTTTTAACAATGCTCTTGAATTGTTTTTACTTTTTCTTAGTCCTAGTACCCACTGTGTTAAAGAAAACATCAGTACAGTGGGGGTTTGTTGGTTTATAGGGTAGTGTTGTCAGTAATGACTACAACAGCAGGAAGTTCTAGTAAAACCAGAAGCCAGACAGAAAAGAATGTGACCTGATGGGATACAGAAGGTTTGTAGCAGCTGGGAGGTAAGCTGGGGAAGAGAAGTTGTCAAAAAGCAGAGATGAGATCTGGGAAACAGCTGTTCAAGTGCAGAGAGGCAGGAAATAGCATTTGCAACCATGAAACCTGAATAGGGGAAGCTCAGCATACGGAGATTAGAGGTTTGGGGATTTTTTCAAAACTGGAAAATCAGGAAAGAAATATGGTCAGAAAATGGGGACCATAGATGAGGTAGAATAATAAAGAGCTCACGTGCAAAGGAAAATGTTTTAAGAATCAGTAACTACTGAGAGTAGTAATACACTGGAGGCAGAAGGGCAGCACTGGCTGCACCCAGCACCAAGGGCAAGGGCAGACAGAAGGACTCAGCACACAGGGAGAAGGGAAACTGAAGTAAAAACATGTAATTAAAGCAACACTTATTAGTTGGTTATGAGGGGCCCCAGGAAAATCTCAGTTTTGAAGGTTGTATTTCCTTAGTTCTGAAGGAATTAGTTTGGTTTGCCAAAAATTATTCTTAGGACTTGAAAAACACTTAGACCCAAAGTCTGGAAAATTAAAAATAAAATCTGTAATCAATAGGAGCAATATTCTACAGTCCTTTTTTGTTTATTCAGTTTTTTAGGGGTTGTTTTTGGATTTTACAAGAACAGCCACAAAACTGATCCATTCAAATGTAAAATTAGTTTTTCCAAATTTATACCACAATTAAAGCAAACTTTCAACTGGCACAACCTTATCTACAGTTAAGCCAATGTACACCAGTATCAAATGACAGCTGGACATGATCATCAATAATGAACAGCAATACTGAACATCATGTTCAGGTGACAAGCTAAATTAAATATACAGAGCAAGCTACGATTTCAGCATTCTTCAGAAATATTAATTTTGTCAGTCACTTCAATTTACAACAGTGTCAGTAGCAACATTTCTACTTTTATTCCATCCTGCAACTTGACAAGGAAAGGAAATAAGAATGAACTTTAAATGTCACAATGGGAAATAGAGCTCATTTCCATTGCTTTCTTGTGGACTTTCTTTCCAAGTGGAATTATCCCACTTCTTTCTTTGAACATGGCATCCCACATGGGAAAAGCTGAAGTGTTACCATCCCTGCTTAGAAAAATTATTTTACTTGCTTTATTAATATTATTCCTATTGGTATGGTAAGTCTCTGCTCTTCATTCTTGTTAAGCTTGTGGCCTTGTAATGCCATACACACAGATTACTCCAAGAGCATTGTCTACTTCTATATTCCCATTATTGACCCTTCCTGCATAAAGGAAAAGGCCAGCCATTTCCTTTGAGGAGTTTCTCCCCAGTTTGATTATAGGTCACTCATGATATTCTGTAGGTACCATTTTGCAAACAATTACACACTTTCCTGACACTGTTTCCAGTCTAATGAGTACTGCATTAAGAAGTGTCAAGACACTTAAAAATATATGCAAACTATTCATTTTCCCTAAACTCAATGCCTGCTATACTACAGAATGAATTTTTTATGAATCTATTGACTCATATTCTGTCAGGAGAAATCATTTCAGAGTAATGTACTATAAACTCACTCCAATAGCTTCCATGTGTACACATAAGAAAATCACAGTGTTACCAGACACAGCCTGTAATATGCAAATATTATTTGAATGGTGCTTAGAACAAAGTAATTCCATTTTATACTGCTGGGAAGGCAGGGGTGGGAGGTGGGTGGTGGTGGAAAAAGAATACTCCTGACCCTTCCAAGATGCATAATTTCTGTTATTTATTTTTAAGGTGAAAGTGCAGATAATGCAATAGGTTTAAATGCTGTAGGAGTGATCCCCAGCTGCTTGTTCTGAAGCTAATATCAAAGACTAAGTTTTCTTGCAGTTCATTGTTCTCAAAATACGTGGAAACCCCAAACCTTCAATTTCCAAAGCATTTTTCAATGGGGTTGGATTTAAAATTCACTACAGCACTCTCTATTGACAGTTACTGACAATAAAATGCTAATTTTTGGATGTAAAAGTAACTTAAAGTCTCACATCTTCCATTTTTTTCCACTGAAATAGCTCAACCAGAAAGCAACTTTGCCAATCTTAATGACACATAAAACTCATCTACATTTGCAGTTTCTTGGTCATCTGGGAATTCAGGCAAGAATAGCTGCAAAAAGAAGAAGGCTGCTGGTTTGTTGAATGATTTAATAAATGTGTGGTAGGACATTTCAGTGTTAGTTTACACCATTTTTAATCCATTGAGAAAGTTTGTTTTCTTTGTGTATGCAAACATTTCAATTTATATAGAGGTTATTTCAGAACTTGTTTCCTTAAGAACTGGATTACTAATTATAAAACTATTGTACACACTAAAATATTCATCTAAAGTCTCTATTCTCCTACTGCAGAGATATCAGAGAACATGATTTCAATTAACTTAATCACCACTGTTCCATAAACCTACCTTTTTTGGTGTCAAGGTCAAGAAGCATTGCAAGGACGACCCCTCCTCTAAGTTAACTGAATACAAATAAGGCCTTGAACGAGAACGGTCAATCACTGCCAAACAAAATTCAGAATCAAATTACAGATGTTATGGCATCAAATACCAACTGTGTAATGGTTGCAGTATTTCAAAGTGATTTCCAGCATAAAGTATCTACATATTTGTATAGTAAGCACTTCTAACAAAGTTGCAATGAAATATGATATCTCTCATAAGGATTCTGAAGGTAATTTTGGGCAGTATTAATGGCCAGCGATTTTCATCAAAGTTATTCATTTGGGAATATTTCAGACAAAAAAACCGAAAACATTGTCATTTACCTTTGAATAAAAGTGTTAGGCTAAAATAGTTAATTACATAATGGACTAATACCACAGGGTTAAAAATAGTTGGCTGAAACTGGTTTGGTTTTTTTTTAATTACTTTTAGGCATAACCTACATTTCCAATAAGGCTTGCTTCATTTTTCAGACTTCCATGTTCAATTTTAAGGCACTGGCAGAAGCAAAGGTTTCCAGCAAAGGTAATATTCCTCCAAGGTCAGTATCCATCAAGGAACACCAGGATGAGTATTTGTCCAGTATTCACCATTTGATACTGAATCTGATTGGATGTCACAGGACTGGTTTTAAGCCCAAACTCTGATCCAGAAATCATGTACAATGAGTCTGATCCCATGCTGGCTGCTTGTCTGCTGTAAAGAGCCTTACAGTTCTCGTCCAAGTTAAGATGAGTGACTAGGAGCCCTCACCTTCCCTTCCCTTTTAAGTGCACCACATGGTAAGAAAACCCCTCTGATTTTGGGAGATCATTTTTTTGCATCATCCACTTATAGCTCAACATAAAGACACAACTAAGTATTATAAATTTTATAATACTGTCTTGCAAAAGAAAGTCTTGATTTTCTGAGTTTGCAGCTTTACTTATAAGGCCTCTTGTCCCTGCAAAGCTCTCTTGTGAATAATGATGTTGGAACATCCAAGGAGATGCCATGACTGAAGTAGCAAAGCCGTGAGCAACAACATAAAGGATAAGAATCTGCACTAGTTCCACCAAGCAAAAAAGAATATAATTCCACTACTGCCCCAGTCACATCCTGAGCTGGGCACTCATGCAAAACAGAGGCCCTGGCATTACCCTGCAGACACCCTGTCCCTTTGGGAAAAAGAAAAGTCTGAACCCTTATACTGGTGATGAATTAACCAAAGGGTAAACATTGTCCAAAAGTGGGTATAGGTCCATGAATAGGAAATTAATACAATTGTTTGAGTTTGTTTGGTTGGTTTTTTTCAGTATTTTATTTTAACTGGTAAGGGGGCATTCAAAAATTTTTNGGACTGGGGAAAGAAATCTACAGGCAACCTGACATTTTGCAAATACTTATTTTTGTCAAATGTCATCTTATAGGCAAACCAAAATGTCTCCTCTTAATTTATATTAAGCAACACTTTTAAAATAATTGCTTTAGGTTTTCTTATATCAGAAAATTTGGCTACCAGAAATGGTCTGACAGATTTTCTCTCAGTATTATTCATTCTTTATTAAATGAAAATTCTGATATAGCAAAAGCAAATACCTGAATTGTCTTTAGCACTTAATTTAAAATCCTTATACTTAGAAAAATCAAAATCCACTCTGGTACATGAATGTCCTTTGTTCTGTAGCAAAAATGGAATTGATTTTGTAGCTCCAATGTAAACACCATCATATTCAAACAATGCCTGTAAGTTTAAAGAAAAAAAAAAGGGTCAAAGCACTGGGAAGTCAAGTTTATAATTGAACATAATGTGAAAAAATATAATTATGCAAGATTCACAATTTATAACACAATAACAATATTAGTTAATCAATAGTCTCACATAACCCTAATCTTTAAAATCTTTCCAGGACACAAAACAGAAGAGTCTATAATTTAATATCAAATCCAGTTACACTATCATAAAAGTTTTCATTATTCAGTAAACAGATCAGTGACTTATTTTTCCCTTTATTTTAATTTTTGCTATAACTACCTGAAGAAATCCTCTCCCTTTTAAGATACTATTCCAGATTGTCAAGTTCAAAAACTAAAGCTGTCAGCTATCATTTACTGCAACTGTTATATGATATGTACCTTTGGGTTTTAATATCTATTCCTAAATTCATCTCTTTGATAATTTTGTTGGGAAGTTAGGAAGAAATGAAAAATACGAAATAGAGAGGAGTCACTTTGACATCTGTATAAAGCAGAATATTTAATCAGTCTTACTGATTGATTAAATTTCTTCACACTTACCACATCAATGTCTATTTCAGCGATCTCTGAAAATCCACCAATCCTCAGCGTGAGTTCTGCTGCATTCCTCACTGCTACCTAAGTGAAGGGACAACACTGGCACTGTGGACAAGGTCACTCTAACATACCTATCTCACCACGTCTGTCATAATTACACAAAAAACAGTTTAACAAAACTCTTTAACAAAAAAACCGAAACAACCCTCCCCCACACATACAGAGTGGAGAGTCAGTATAAACTGCACTGAAAACGGGAAAATAACTCTGCCCTTATAATATACTGCAATTTCGTTGTGGAAATATGAGGAGATAAAGTAAATGCCTTCATTTTCTAGAAGATTTATATGCAGATTCCAGTGACATGTGGCTTCAAGTCACGGCTTTGTGGCATGCCACATCTGGGATAGATATAGCTGGTAATTAAAAATACAGAACAAAAATAAAAACAAACATAAAAATCACAACCCAAAGTTGTAAGAAAGACCAGTGATCAGCCTTCTCCAAATCTCCAGATAAAAATAATGCTGCAGGAGGCTGTGTTACTAGAATGAGAAGTTTCTTTTCTAACAGGAGAAGCCTGTAATTAGCAGTTGTGAGGACTGGAATGTGTATCACAGTTCACATTGCTTGACAGAGGTGCTGGTACAAGGCAGACACTATTGTTCTGGGGAATATTAAATCTGTTGTAAAAATGGAAAAAATAAACGAATACTAGGTTTAACAAGCATAATACATGCAGCCCCAGAAGATGGTGCATCCAGGATCAGTCAGAAATGGTAGCAAAGTTCAGACCCTTGATAGCATCCTTTTTCCCAATCTAAGGAAGCAGGCATGCAGAAAACAAAGTATGTTCCATGTTTATTGCACACCTACCATCAAAGCAAATCTACTAGTAGAGCCATCTCTGAGAAAACCACAAAAAGAAGTCAAGAAATTAAACACATTAGAGTATTCCAACCCTGCCTCTCTGTAGATTACAAAATTTGCAGGTATGTCTACATTATCTCAAAAAGGACAATCACACATTACTTCCAATAGCTTGTTGGTGGTATAATATGAATCAGCTCAAACTGAGAGGCTGCTTTGACACCTCTGTGCAGGACTGAGACGAAAAAAACAGAACAGGTTACAGCAGTAATGATCTGCTGCAGTAAAACCTTATTCTTAAAAAGCATTAGAACACTGGAAATAAAATCCAAAAGATGCATGAATGGACACACATAAACACATAGGATAACACTCAAAGGACAAAGTTCTTTCAGTTTTGAATACCTCCACTTTTTTATCAAAACTCATGTGTGCCTTTGGAGTGAAAGAGATTTTGAGATCAGCAAATCCTCCCACAGGTATCACTCCTTCAGAGGGGGTGATTTTCATTCCAGGCAGTGGGTTTGAGTCAAGAACCTTCACAAACACAAACAAGAAACATACTGGAAAAGGTGTTTGCATTAATTTGTTTTGGTTGTTGTTGTTTTATTTATATCAATATATCTATCATAAAGATTTTATATCCTTTACAAGGAGAACCTTCATAGCATATAATGCTAACTTGGACTTAGATGTTTGGGGGAAAATACAAATAACAAAATAAAGTGACAGATTTCTAAACACAATTGTCAGTTTCTATTATGAAATAATTTTTGCCACCAATTGGAAATTTGGAGTTCTGAGTTTTGCATTGTTTTCATTAAGTTATCAAAATTAAGACTTGCTATCTAGCAAGTCTTCAAAATATTCTACAAAATATTTTTTCCATGACAAATAAATCCATCACTTTTTTTTTGACATTCACAGTAAGATGGGACACAGAACCCCAATTCTGTATAGCTCAGTAATAATATTAGAAGTAAATACTCAGTTCACCCACAATTAGCAAAGACAAAAAAGAATTTTTTTCACTTGTAATGCATTCCAAACTAATTCTGTCTAATGCAGATAGATTTTTAAAGTATAGCTACACAAGTGATAATAACTAAGACCAATCAGCCAGGTCTTGGCTTAAGAGTTATTCTGGAAGCCAAAAAGGCTGGCTATGTTTGTTTTTGTTATTGACTATGTTGATTTTATTCTTTCAGGCCCATCCTCCAAGACTATGGTACTACTTGTTATTCAATGTTCAGTAGATAAAAAGAGAAATCTGGTACAAATCAAAACAAATTAAACATGTTTCTCACTACTGTAATAATGCAGTAATAAAAAGCCTGAGGATTTTAATGAAAATTATTTTCCTTCACTAAATACAGCATTTATCCTGTGATCATCAAAACTAATGAGGTTAGGTTTCCTACTAATTTGTGTATTATGTCTTTACCCACTCTGGCATCCCTCTCATCCCTTCTCCAATTCATTGCACAGCCCCTCTTGCCCCTGGATGTTGGTTTAGCAGTCAACCCAGGTGCTGTGACTGCTCTGGGTCCCTGCAGGCACTGGGTGGGATGAGCAGCCAGTTTGCTCTGTCTCTCAATGCAGGAAAACATCCAATAAAAGCTTTTCCATAGGGGACCCCAGTAGAGGGTTCCACCCTCACCCGTGGCCCTCAGGAAACTGCCAGAACAATTTAGGCTATCACCACTTTGCCTGTTAGACCATCTACCCATCAGTGCAAATTTGACAGAGGGACAGAATTCCTATTCACATCAGTCTTGTTCCTCCAGAAAACATCACAAAAACCTAAATAGGTGCATATTTAATAACTGAAAACAGAAAACCATAACATGATCTGGTAGAATTAACTCCCTTCTGCTCCCCAGCCCAAGGACTCAAGTGTGCTAGAAATAATTTTCTCTTACTTGGAAGTAGGCGTGGTTGTATCCTGTGTTTAGAATAGTGGCTGTCTTACAAGTAGTGAAACCAATTGGACTATGAATGAAGGATATACTTTGAGTGATAAACTGAACTCTAGTAGCACCAAACTATTAAAAAAAGAGAGAGATAAAACAGACAAACCATATAACATATTCCTAAATACAAATAAATAATTCAGCCTAATTTTTTTATTACATAATGAGCTAATATAGTTCTGCAAATACATAAATTGGAAGTGTTCAAATAGGAAAACACAGCTTAAATGTGAGACAAGATTTACTCAATGTACCTAACTTATCTAGATTCAGATTGAACAGACTCAACCACAGATATTTCTGGACTAATTTCAAGACCAATAAAATATTTTAATTAAATTTAATTTAACAGCACAAACTCCATTAACTCCAAATGTGTGATCAAGACATTTCAGAGATATCAACAGCAGTAGAAATGCAAATATTCTAATTTACACACATCCTGGTTTACATATGGCAGACTTCCAAGACTTCAGAAGAAAAGGAAGGAAAGAAAAATAGCAACTGGGAAAAAAATAAAAACAACAAACAAAAGGGGTTCATCAAAAGAAAGGGAAAAGTTTTCTTGGCTCCCAGTGAAAGTTCTGGAACATGTAGCCAATAGAATAGAATGGGAGAAGAAAAAAAAAAGTCTTTCTTCTTCATACTCCCTGATGTGCAATGTAAGACAACAAATAACTAACCAAAGCTTAATGTCACTGTTTAGAAGACTACCCAGAACACTGCTTCTCAAATACCATGCTCAAATAACAACACAAAAGTAGTCTGTTGTTACCCTGAAACTCTGAAACATACCTTCCCACACATACCTAGATTTTTATCCCTTTAATAAATAATACATATCTAAAAAACTGTTGTATCATCTCTCAACATTTGTTTAGTCAAACTAGGCAACCCAAGTAGAGTAATTAGCCCATAATATATAAGGACCACTGAGCTGTGATGCCAAAGGAAGAATATCATCAAAAGCAAGAAAAAAGATAAATTTTCTTTGCTTTGCCTTCTCCATCATGTCTTTGGAGCATATTCTTCAGTTAAACATGTTGTGTGAAAGCTATGTGAAATTAAAATATTTTAATGCAAAAATAGATGACAATAGAAATATATTTAAGGTATTACTTGTTTTTAAAAATGCACACATTTTTCTTCTCTAAAGCTGCTGCAGGAATTGTTACCTTTGCAAGACATTTCAAGTTAACTGAATTTCCTTTGCGCACACACAAGGTGAACAGTCCTGTTTCTGGAGTGTTGAACCCTGGATGCCAAACAACTTCACAATCCACATCACTAAAGGCCTCCACAAACCCTAAATACATGTATATAATTTAGGTGTTATAGCATACACATGTACAATTGTCAAATTAAATTGTATAATTAGAAATAACATAGGCACATAAAATTGAAATGACCTTCTATTACTGAATGCAAGCCTACATTTCTTAGGTGTTGAACAGTCTGATGAATTAAGTAACATTGGGTCTTGGATTCTCATGAGTATTGCTTATCTATTTATTAGTATCCTGCAGTAAAACACCCTCAATGTTTACAGGTATTTTTAGCCATGAATTACTGTAATAGCCAACACTGAAAACAAAAATAAAAGAACAGACTATCCTGCTTGCAGAATAGCAACTTTGGGAAAGATATACACTTTGTTGCTTGCAATTGAGTCTCAATTTGTATTACCAGAAATATCTTTTCTCAAGAATCAGAGCACACCAAATCAAATCCAATTCAGTTAGCAGTTTGCTCTTTAATAATGGAGCTCCAATGAATTCCTGCAGAATACTATTTTTCAAAGGGAAGAAGGTAAAAGCTACACACACATCTAACAAATACTGATCCATAATGCAAATGCAAACTAATCCCAGACTGAATTTGTGTTACTCAACCTCCATCAACTTTTTAGCAGCTTCATTCAGTGCTTTTGGAAAATTTCCTGATGAGCTGTATGATACTGCTGCCCCACTCTTGAAATGTCAGCAACTTGTGCTGAGAAAAATGTTTACACAAGCACTGCTGGCTGGGCATGGAAGCAGAGAGGTGGACTGAGAGTGCATTCAGGGCAGGGCTTACACAGAAAATGCTGCTATGGTGCTAAGCTGTGACCTGATACTGTTTTTGGAACACACTGATATTGACAGAAATCTAAAAATATGGTTTGTAGCATCAGCTAAATGTTTGTCTTATTTTATACTGTTGACATGTAAGATACATACACATACTGTATTTGCATAGCATACCTCTGGTTGGCTTTATAGTAAATGCAGATTTTCTATCTCCAGTTACAGGTCTCCAAGTAAAGCCAGCAGGATGGTTTCTGGGATTGCATACCCTGACAGTTCTTCTAAACTCTGTCCCTGCTAGGCAGCCAGGAACAGGACTCACAATCAGTTCCCTTGTAGACAGATGAAGTTCAATAGGCTTTGCATGTGCAATTACTAAAACATGTCCAATGTGTTGGTTGTTTATTTTGTAACTGAAAGAGCTGTAACATAATAATATATATATCTTTCAATATTTTATGCATTTATTATGTTGCAGTCAGAGTAAAACTTACATGAAATATAACCACTAGCAAGAAAAAACAACTTGTGTGTGAACACACAGTTAAGACTGACAAGAGAAAAGTCTGCACTTGTTTTGCATACTGCTTAAATCATGTCGGAAGTGAAGATCATCCTAAAGGATGATCAGCCTCACACAATCATTTTAACATTAGAAAACAGAGAGTTCATACCAGCAGATTGAAAGATACAAAAAACAGGTTTTTTATACATTTTCCCATGAGCTGCATCAAAAGACCTGAGCATGGATGCAAGTGATGCAACGCTAGCCTGGAAAGAGAACAGTATTTCCCATAAAAATTTCTCCTAGCAAATATACCATAATAGCAAACTTTTTTCCCTGATGCACCTCTAGCTATTTAAAGCTTTTCACAAGGTAGATTTTTGTTCATAGTTTAAAAAAAAACCAAGAAACAGTACTGTACTAGGAAAATTTTGCAACATAAAATGGCATTGATTATTGTAACGTCACCATGGATGAGTGTACACCATTAACAATTGTCATGGCTACACTTTAAAATCAGCCAGGTGATTTTTTTAAAAAAATTTTACTACTGCCAAGAAAATGTGTCCATCAAGACAAATATAAAAAGCCTTACCTTTTAAACATTCCAACAGTGACTGTCTCAAACACAACTGGAATATGAGTTTTTGTAAGAGGAGGCACCACCTGAGACAGTGGAGATGTGTCCTGCAATTCTGCAACTTCAATCTCAACTTGTATCCATATATGAACTGACAAGTTATTGATGATGTGCAGTTCTCTAGTTGTGGTAGAATACACACAAACATCACCAAAATCTATAGTAGAAGGACCTGAAATATATAAGAAATAAGATCCTCAACATTAAAAGGTAAAAGCTAATGTAAAGAAACATAACTACTAAAGTACTATGATCAAAATGTTTTAGTTCTTCAAATTACAAACTAAGTCAGATACAAAAATCCTGTAGTGGAACAAATTCTCACCAAAATGTGAAAGTAAATATCATCCGCATTCTGTAAGTGTTTTCAGTAGTACAAGTCAAAAGTCAGAAACATTTATTTTTCAATTGTGCTTGTTTTAGTCAACTGGTAAAATAAGAAATCAGTGCGCTCACTACTAACAGGACTAATATTAATGACCATAAGTACTTCTTTTTGTTAAGCAGATATTTAAATGAATAAATGATCAGCAGTTCACTGGAAGTTTATGCATGCAACATGTTGGCTTGCTCCCTGATGTTCAACCATTTGATTTAATCATTCATGTCATGTGATGGTCACAGAATTATTTCACAACCTAATTTACAGCTAGCACTAATTTTTAGGCTGGCCTATAAACTTGAGTGCTCATGGCAGTAATCAAACATCTTAAAAAACTCTCAGTACTTTTTGTATTATTATGTTTATCTTGTTCTACTTTTCCCCAAGTATATCAGTTTACACAGCTACACTATTCAAGTTCTGACTTGACTGAAAATAAAAAAAGCCCAGGAAGTACTGAAAATTCTCTTTTTGCTGCTAAAGAACTTTACTGAAGAAAAGCTGACCTTAAAATAGACCTGTAGTAGTAACAAGTGTTGTTAACAGACATGTCCCTTAGAGGTTTTAGGAAGTGTTATTCCCCATCACAGAGCAATATCCTGAAATTATTTTAAGGAGGATCCTGAATAAGTTTTACTTTTGTGGGGGTGTCAGTGTTCACCATCAATTCCCAGAAATATTTTGAGCACTCCCATGAATCTTGCTGATATTAATGCTGGTCCAGGTACTATCCACAAACAAGGCCTAAGGGTATGAACAACTCTCACACCTGCTGTGGTGATTTCTCTGTAAGAGGTTGTGGTATGAGCAGTCTTCAAAGGAAACCCTTCTTTTACATCTCTATACCTCATCATTTCTCAGTATTTGTTGAGAATTACAAAGCTTTAGTGAAATACCACTGTAGGTATCAAGCTGTTTTCTTTTTAGGGTGAACATTTAAAATCATAAATTATGTTACTATAAATAAGTGCTTTTGTAACAACTATATATATTTAGCAATCAAATTAAAAATCTTACCAATGAATATTTGATGAAGCTCTTTGTGTGTCAAAGTTAGACTACAATCTTCCTTCTCCTGAGAAGAAGATGGCATAGGACTAAGCCAGCTCCAAACCTATGATAAGCACAAGACAATTCCTCAGAGCAGGATCAAAATTCTTGTGCTTTTTTATGTGGTAAACACATTATGTTCGCATACTACTCAAGCATTTCACTTACTCCTTTGTTTGTAGATTTAGAAACAATTGCTGCCAATTTTCGACTAGTTAACATGCAATTGTCACCTAAAGGAAGCATTTTGGGCTTCTCCTTGGGCAAATCTGCAAGTGAGATGTTTGGTGACTTAAGACCTTCAGCTGGTTCAATGCCAATGCTCACAGGATTGTTATAAATATAAAACTGCCTACAGGGAAAGAAAAAAGAAAGAATGTGGAAATCTAAAATCTGAGCATGCCATGATCTACACATTAAATTATTTAGTATTTTTAAACAAAACAATTAATATTTTGAGTTGGAATATTTCATTATTTTAAAAAACCCTCAAACACAGAAAATACCTTGAAAATTCTTCTAATGTTTTGGTTTTTACTGTAAGGTAAGGCTAGATGACCAGTAAGATTAAAGGATTGTATCTTCTTCAGTCCACAGAACATATAATAATTTATATACTGAATCTATCACTTGGGGTGAGCTAGACATCCTAGTTGGAAATACATATTTATTATATAAAGAGAATTCAAAACAATCAATGTTATGTTTTTTTCCTGTTAACCATAACTGAGTATTCTTAAAACTTGACACCTTGAGTTAATTTTAAGCTTCATTTCAACTGCCCTGCCTTTATCCCTACATTTTACCCAAGAAGTAATCTCTGTATGTCTAAATACCTGAAACAAAAAGGTTTTGAATGCATTATAAATGAAAGTCCCAAGATCATAAGCATTTTGGTATGGGACAAATTTAGGTATATGATTGGTGCCATTAAGTTAATTCTGCACATATATTCACATATTTTGTGCATAAGCCTAACTTATTTATTTACCCTTTAAACTAAGTCTTACCTGGCAGCCTCTCTGCCTAAACGACGCTGTCTTAAATGGGAAATGTAGGCTATGTAGTGCTTCCTATTTTCTTTTCTGAACAGTCGTTCAGACTCAGTATAAGCAAATTCTGGGTCTATGTAATAATATCTCTCAGTCTTTGTGAAAATAGTCCTAAATATTTAAAGAGAATTATAGTTTCATTACACATTCTGGGTTATGTTAGAATGAAAACATAATTGATTTTGATACATATATATTTCATTCCAAACATTCTTTTTATCACAGCTTATTATTAATATTTGACCTTGTAAAGGCAACTATAAAAATGAAATATTGCAAGTGTAATAGCTACATCTGTAGTTTCACATAAGAAAACTCAATAAATGTATGTGCAAGAGACTCAAGAATGCAATGAATTTTAAAGTGCTTTCAGCCTGAAAAAAACCCAGTGAACTGTCATATGAGAAACCAATCTTGATCTACTATATGATATATATATAAATGTGTGGGTTTAAATATTAGATTCACATAATTTTTACCTGTATGTTTTATTCCATTCACTCGGCCTCAGGCTGGCTGCACGATCATTAGGAAAAGCTATAAGCGCGCCATCCTTACGATTCCTGTTTTTCCGGTGAGTATGAATTTGTGTTTGGGTTGATTTAAGGATTGCCACTGGTGCTGTTTCACTGAGCTGTCTTGTGGCACGAACTACAAACTGCCCAGTTTCATTGGAAATTATGGGTGTTAGACCTTAAAAGTCAAATAAAACATAAGCTAATATTTTCTAAGCAAAATTCAAAGTCTTAGAAAATGTATCTAATTTCCAATGGTCTACCCAGCAGCACAACAGTCTGTCACCCATCCCACTGGTTTTTTCACTCAGACAAGAAGGAAGAAGGGATTCACATCATGCAAAGAGCCAACTGCCTCCCTTGGCTTTGATCCCACAAACAAACACCAGAGCTCAAACCAGCTGTGTCCAGCTGTGATGCTTTGCCTTGCACAAACACATCATCAGACACTCACGAGCTGCCTGTCACAACACCATTCACAGTGTCCTAAAGCTTGTCTTAAAGGTTGCAAACACAGGCATGAATTTTGACAAAACCTCCCAAGTTATAACAACTAAAAAGGCAGCTCAGATCATTTTCACTCTAGTTTCAGAAAAGCACATATATATATATGAACAGTAAAGAGAAAAACTATGGCAGAAATAATGCCATACTTCAGCTGCCCATTCCCTCCTCACCTGCAAAAAAAAGTTCATCATTAAATATATTTTTTACCCACTTTAGCCTTAATCCACCGACAAAAAATCCAAAACTACTTTCCATCTTCTAAGCCATAGGAGTGATTACAACTTTCTCTGGCCAGAAAGGCACAGTTTGCAAGAAGCTCCATTCCAGTCTCTCCCCTGCCTTCACCTGAATACAGAGACATGAGTACACATACTCATCCATAGAGACTGGGAGAAGATAACAGGAAGATACAGAACCATCTAGAAAAGGATCTGAAAAAAACAAACTCATTTTTCCTCCACACTTCAGTGAAGCTTAAAAGCAAAACACAGATATCCCTTGTAACGTTTTTATAAACCTGCAAATAGGACCAGAATGGGGACATTAATGGAGCAAACGGTAGACAAGAGCATGTAGAAAGCCTGAAAAACTTGACTACATTAAATCTTTGATCCAAAAAACCCACTTCTTCTAATTGTGTTTCTGAAGCAGGAAAACTGAAGGAGCTCTGGATTTCAAAAATAAAACAAAGAAATTGCCAAATTGCAGTTTCTCATCAATTCTTGATAGCCAGGGATTGGAAATACCTTCCTGAAAGTAGCAGGAGTGTCCAGTGGCTTATCAACCATTCTGGTATTTGTAGAAAGAGGAGCATTCTATCATGACTTTCCTATAACTTCATCTTTTTACTCCCCCATAATGGAAAAATGAGTATTGCCTTCCTGTTTCTCATTAGGGAATCCATCTTTGAGCTGGCAGCAGCTAAAGAGAATTCAAGTTCCCCTCTTGATCTTCACACCACATGCACCAGTGCCCAGGCCAGGCCATTGCACTGGTGCTGCAGATGCTGCAGTGCATTTGATGCTAGAAAAAATCATGTTTGGTTTATAATCCAGTGACAGCTTAGTCAAATCTACTGCAAAGTGGTTGTTCGTGGAGAGCATTTGGAACACACAGAATAAATTAGAGGCCAATTACTGTATATCCTGAAAGATTCTTTATGCTAGCACAGGCTTCACAGCATGGGAAGATTCAGAGGACACAGGACAGACAGCAGGCTGTGTGAACTGGCAAATTCATCTGGCAAGAGTAACTCTAAATCAGTAAAGAACATCCTGTTACCTTCCTTAAGTTCTTCCTGTGCTTTATATATCTCCGAATTTACTCCTGCAACATCTTCGCTCTGTGAAGTGGCATCACTTGCAAAAGCTAGATAATCATATGATGAAAATTTATGCCTTAATAGTCCAATTTTAAATAAAATTATGGGAGGGTGTACCATTATCTTAGTCGTTGTTTTGCAGTCATATGGGACACGTCATACAACTGAGCATTCCCTCCAGTCCCAAAGAGATACTACTTTCTACAAGCAAACTGAAAACAGGAAAAACTCTTTAAAATGCTAAAAATGTGCTTTTAAAACATTTTCTCACTTGTCATTTACATTTTTAGCATCTTACCAGGATTAATTGTGAATATAACCCTTTTTCGTTTAGATTTGCACACACCACGTAAGGTCAAAGATATTTGATGGAAGGGTTTTGTCTTCAAAACCTCTACATTATTTTTATCTACTCCTGTACCAATGATATCAATAATTTGCTTCATCTCAAATGTTCCTGTCTGACGTGGAGAAAATGAAATCTTCACTTCCTGGAAAAGAAAACTTATTATGAGACATATGAGACAGAAGAGAATCAAGTTTTGTGTAATTCTCTATACATTGAGTCACTGAGTCACTTCTCTCCACACTTGCCTCTAAGACAGATGTTCAGACTGGGCTTGCAGGATATGCCAATAGGCACATACAAATTAGCAATATAAAGTTAAATAAAAATGTGAGACATTAGAACACAAAAAAGTCTCATTTGTTCACTTCTGAGAAAAATCTTGTACCCTGAATTACACGTTTGGGAAATTGCAAATGTTTCCATATTTGACTTATTTTTTTGGCAAAGTTTCTTCCATTAAAAGAAATGTTATCTTACGTGAACATTTGTGATTTATTGAAACGAATTAGAAGTATTCTGCAAAAATATCTGAGTATAAATCAATCTTCTCAAGGCAGTAAAATAAAAAATACAGATAGGAAAAACCCTTGTAAAGTTGCCTTAGTACTCCAATTTTTTACCAAATTTAAAATAGTATTTGTTGCTTCCTGAAGTACAGGAAAGAACATTAAGAGACTGCACAAAATGAGGAAAAAATATATTTGGCTGATATTAAAAGTCATTGGTACTGAAATGAAATTTTTCCGGTTTACTTTCAAGAAATTCCACTGCTAGCCACTGTAAAATAATCTGCAGAGTTACATAACCTAAGAGAAAGAGGGAGTTACCTTTTCAGATTTTTTTTTAAGTTTTCCTCTTTCAGGAGAAACACTGAAGTGAGCAGTCTTGCGGAAGCTGAACGTTACCGGAAGGAACTCGGACTCATTTTTCATCATACACACAACTTCTGCTCGTTCACCCAAATAACACTCCTTAAAATCAATTACTGTTCCTGGCTTAAAAGTTATTATCACCGGAAACCCAGAGCCCATCAGAGCTAAGTCCACGTGGCGAGAATTACTCCCTGCATTAGACAAACACAAAAATAAGCAAACAAACAAAACCTCTCTCACATCTATTCTCTCACTAACAGAAAAGTCACAGTGTAGTAGTAGAGTCACAAAAACAAAATAATACCACAAACCAGTATGTTTTATAATGCAGTTTTTATAAACCTAACCCAGAGATCTTTACTTCCAATATTAAGACAACTAAGAAATTTTTTTTAAGTTTAAAAAAATCAAGATATACAGTTTTACCATCCATATATACATTTCTGATGGTGACTATACATTTCTAACATACTTGTGGTTGCTGTGGTACCACCACTGAGGTTCTGCAGGCAGCCACCTCTCTTCCCAACAGTTTCAAATCTCAGAAAGAGGACATAATCTTGAATCAGTGATGTGTCATTCACTTCAAATTCTCTTTCAAATTTTCTGTAAGAGTCACAATCGCAAATTAAAAAATGGGGAAAAAAATAAACCTCCAAACCCAACCCACAAAAGATCCAAATATATTTTTGAACATCCAGTCTGGCTTCTTTGCTGCCAGTAACAGCTTGAAAAAATTATCTTTATACTTCCTTTCAGAAAATAGTAACATATTTAAGCTGATCAATATCTGTGTGCTTATTATATTGGTAATTTGATATCTTTTCCAGTCTGTAAGTTTTGTAAATATCACATGCATAATAACTACCTGTATTTAGAGTTTAATTCAGGGAAAATGGCAAGAACACATTTGCCTATTCTTTTCCTTATCAAAGAAGAAATATTTCTTTATGTTTATAGTGTTTGCTTTTGTTTTAGGTTAGTTGTTTGGTTTTTTTTGTGAGATGACAGCTCTCCAAAATGTTTCACTCTCTTGGTGGTTAACACATGGCAAAATCGAATAAAATTCTTATTCTCACAAAACCATCTTAACCAACTCTTAGTCCAAATACACCCTTATGGTATCATGAAACATAAAAGCATAGAAACACTTCAGACTTTGCTTTGTTATTTGCAGAATCACACCAAGAATTTTGATTTTACACACATAAATAAATAAGAAGTTACTCAGAAATAATTTGCAGACATATTAAATCAAAATTATTTTCTCTAACACAGCTCTTGCATAACGGTGTAGACCAATCAACTTGTGTGTGTGTGTGCACTGAATTGGTATCACTCACTCACTCTGGACTAAAGCACAGTGTAATCAAAGATTTCTCATAAGGCAGCAAAGTTCCTTGATTGGGAACACACAAGATTAAGGTGGAAACATCTACATCATTATTTTTCAGGCTTAAGTCTTGTAAAACAGCATCTGTAGACCCCTGAAGATCTGTCCCCTAAAAAAAAAAATCAAAATATGAAATAGTTCAGCCTGTTCTGCTTTACCTTTTGTGTTCAGTTTTTTTCCTACACCTACATTTTCACGTACAAATAGAAAGACATAACACAGGAAATAGCAGTCACATGGTTACACAGCACATGGCTAATTAACCAATTTTTAAATCAATTTCATGTCAATGTTTTGAATTATCTTTTTAAACATGATTCTCAGATTATTTCACTGTCTGAGAAAAAAAAGTGAAACCACAGATTATTAATATCTTAGAACCCAAACTGTATTGTGACAACTCCTAGTAAATAATAATTGAAAAACTAAATTCTAGGGTTAAACTAAAATAAAAAATATGTTGCTTGGACAGAAGTTTCAGAAAGCTATTGATCAGGAAATAGTATGGCTTAGGAAACAATACTAGAAGAGGAATGTTGAGAAATAAAAAAATGCAAACACAGAAAAAAACAAGTTTGCAACTCAAATAAAAACCAGAGCAGTTTCTTACCATCTCTCCTCCAATGGCATTGTCTTCCAGTACTGCTACCCAATCCATACACTCAGGGCTTTCATTGTATAAATGTATTTGTTCTGTCTTTGAAGTCCCAAAGTAAAGAGGTCCAAAGTTAATGCATCTCAGTACTTTTCCACAGGACACTCCAAGAACTTTAAGAACTTGTTCAACCACAACACCTTTGACCCATACTTCAGTGAAGCCACGACTTTCCAACTCCACTCTGCCAGTAAGAGTAGCAAGCAGCAACAGTTAATGTAGAAGTGTTAGAAATAATCACTTTGGTTAGTTTGCTTTGTATTAAAACCTGTGCAAAACAAAATGACCCAATCCAAGCATTCAAATCACTGGATTGCAATAGATAAATGAAGCAGGGAGAGCAGGGCAGTGAGCGTGTCCTTGGCAACGCCCTAACAGGAATATCACCAATCAGGAAAAATCACACATTACGTGGTAGAGTTTTGGGTTTGGTTTGGCTTGGTTTCTGACTTCTTCTAAATGTTTGAAACAATAGGAGTGACATCTGCAAAGAATCAGGAGGCATCCACAGGTGCTCATCCCTCAGAGTCTTTGTATCTGAATACCAATTTTAGCATGTAATACCTAATTTTCTCGTAGGGAATTGGAGCTAGAAGTTCACCTGAAGAGGTATGAAAGAACTGCAGCTGTACCTGCCTGGAAGCTTGATATTGATGATACCACAAATCACCCACAGATCATATAGATATTGTACTTGTTTTTAATTTTAGAATTCTACTGGAACAAAGCATATTTGTTATTGAAAAAAAGAATCAAGCAGTAATACATCCTGTTTTTCAAACAGAATCATCTGTTCTCATGAAGAGCCTCTGAGTTGTAAACAAAATCTAAATTAAAAAAAATCTTTGTTTTGAATGGTCACATATATCACTACAAAAGGGATCTGGGAGAAGATCTCAAACTCTCTAAATAACATATTTCAACTTTTGAAGAGAAGATTCCACTAAGAATAATATTGCTTGCACATAGAAGGGTAAATGTTTAGACAACATGATAAATGGATGTAACCATGGTTTTTTCATGAAAATTATACTATTTCTCAAAATCAAATTCCTCTCAAATACCCATTGCAAGACTTTAAATATCACTCTGTTTGTTTAAACACATATATGTACACCTGTACCCATATATACTTATATATTTATGCAAGGCTTGACAAGAAAACATAACATTTCATTTAGTCTACAGAATATAACACTAACTACTGGAAAACACCAAATTCACTGACAGAATTACGTAGAATTTAAGGCAGGAAATGGGTGCAGGATGAAATCTGAGCTCTGTGTAGTTATGTTTTCTCAGCTGAATAGATAAATTATCTACTAGACTGCAGGAAACAGTAGCCATTTACCCAGATGAAGCGAAGAAAATAGTGGTAGCAGTCTGGACAGCAAAAGCTAAGTAGAAAGCAGGACACTTGGCAACCAAAGGGTTGAAACTTTGGTTGAAAAGCCAAAGGAAGTATGTTATGAAGGAGGATGGAACTGTGAAGCAATAGCACAGACACCATCTTGCTTGTCACTCTAAGATAATTTTCTCCTGTCATTTTATTTCCTCTTCCAACAGGCTACCAACAAAAGCAAGAATAGGAAGAACTGAACTTGCAGGATATCTTAATAATTTAAAATAAAACACGAAATGTCTATGTTAAAAAAAAAAAACCAACAAAAAACAAAACAACTAAAAACAACAAACCCTAAACCAAACCAAAAACCACCCAACAAACCAATCACACACTACTCCCACATTGCCCAGAGGGGTTGTGGACTCCCCACCACTGGAAGTGTTTAGGGACAGACTGGATGGGGCTCTGAGCAATCTGGTCTGATGGAAAGTCCCTGCCCATGGCAGAGGGGTTAGAAATACAGGACTTCAATGTCCCTTCCAAGCCAAACCATCCTGTGATTCTACAATTCTATAAGGCACGCCTTTTAAAGCAATCTACTCCTAAAAGAATTCGTGTTGCAAACACATTCCCTCCAGTGAAAAGAAGATGCATGAAAGAACACCAGAATGTTTCTGAGACTCCTGAAACAGGCAGAGTTAAAAGAAAACGTGCAGTTACAGTAGCGAAGAAAAAGAACACAGGATGTGCAGAAAGCTGAGAGACACAAAAGCTCCTTGTTAGTTTTATTCTGAGAAATGTGCAATCATACCAGATCATTACAAATTATGAAAGATTTTTATTAACACAGCCAGGTATACAATTCATGCATCACTCTTCCATGGAAATAATAATCAAATTAATTTAATAAAACTAAATATGAAAGATAGCAACTGATACTTAGGAACTTAACTTCTTTAGATAAACATTCATAGTAAAGACTAGAATTAATAACAGACAGAAATTGAATTCATAGAGCTGTATTTCTTCAGTCAAAAACTCACTTCATCATTTCTTTGATGACTCCGGGTGTATCTGTGCAGATATCCACTTTAATTTTCCTTACAGCTTTTGGTTTTACCACTCCTCTGGCAGGATTTATATTAAGCAGGACAACCCCATCATAAAATATTCTAAATACACCTAAAAAAACCCAGAGCAATCAACAGAATGCTACACAATATAAAGCTATAGGTTTATATGCTTCTATTACACACTTGAAATTACACAACACATAATGCAGATGTTCACAAGCAGTACAGCAGTAGATTTTCCTATGAGAAGAGGAAACATAGAGCTAGCCAGGAAATAATAATCTACTCTATCTTACAAATAGCTTGTAAAAAGGTTTTCTTTAATTATTACACCCGCATGTCCAATTCCATTTTACTGTGATTGTAACAGGAAAGGTACTCACAATCCAAACAGAAGTGACTATATCGTAAAGCAGCTGTAAATAATATTTTCAAGTTATACAAAGCTCTAGGAAGCTACAGTAGCCAGAAAGTTAAGTGCATATTGCAGGTAACAACAGCTTCTATGATTTGGTCTGTACCCAACACAAGTTACTGCAGAACAGTAAATATTTCTAGCCTATAAAAATATTCTTTATAATCTGAAAAAACCCTGTATTTAATCAAGAACATTAATTATCTGTCATTGTATCACAAAGAAATTGCTTCAAATGTACAAAAAGTGCACTGTTTGGTTTCATATAAAAGATAATGTCTGATATGAGATCAAAAGCAGGAACAAAGGACGTGTTTAGTGCATGGAATGAAGGTGAAATGCAGTCCTTGAGTCTCAGGCCAGCACAGAGCACTTCCTGCTCCTGTAGTTTATGGGCTGCCTGTTCCTGTGAGCTGCTGTGTTGTGATTTACAGGGCCCACAGAAACACAGATTCAGCTGCTCTTCCCTTGTCTGCCCCCAAGACATTCTTTACTTAACTACCACCTTCTTTCCAATTTTCATACAATTCTGTAAAAATCCACCACGCAGCCTGCATGTATCATACAACAGATTTTTTTTAACTGAGAACAGTTCCCTATACAATTTGAAAAAAATAGTGTCATAAAAATTAGTCGTAGATGCATTTGTACTGTAGGTCATCTCACTTTCTTTACCTAATCATAATTGCTCAAAGCAGTAAATGAGTACGTATGAGAAAGATCTTATTATATAAATTACATAGTGCATCTTTAAGTTGAACTGGCTAGGAAAAACACCCCCAATAATTTCTCCTTTTATTTCATGGAAAAAAAATTTAAAGATCTGCTTTATTTAGACAGAAATTTGATATTTTATTTTTGAGGTTTTTTTAATATTGCAACTTATCTCTGTGTTTCTGTAATCATGTATTTTCTCTTGGTACAACATTTCATATGAGAATCTAGGAGAAAAATGTTTAGACAAACTTGGCCTAATGCAAAAAAAATAGTCTGTAATGTAAAAAGCAGCTGTACAAATGAGGAACAAAAATAATTAACTGCCTTAAATCTGTCGTTTGAAACTCAGCATAGTTGCCACATTGCTTCCAGGAAAAGGTGCCTGCAGCTTTGTCCAGTGCAAAAGGCAGTGAAACATTATTTGGATCACATAAGCATTCTTATGCTCCTTTGGCCATGTTTCTTACTCTCCTCGCTCACAGAAATTTAAGGATGTTCCTCTTGTAAAAGCTGTAGGATTTCAAAAGCTGTAGGATTTTCTATGGCAGCCAGATAAAAGGCCTCTCATTATCTTCTAGCACCAAATCCAATTCAATTCCCATCCTAGAGGACTTGAGCTCGAAAAGTGCAGGGAACTTGTAGTTGTTTATTCAAAAGACAGGTCTGGGGATCACAGAAGCACAAAGCAAGAGCAGACAGGATTTGCTGCTGTCTATGCTGGGCACACTAAGGCAATGAGCAACTATTATTTTTACATCTTCCAAGTGGGACTCAAAAGTAGAGAACTCATAAAATTTTCAAAGTTCTAAAGTTTTTTTTTTTTCCTGAATGGAAACATAGTACTGGCTACATAAGCAGTGGGCCATGTACAACACCTGCAGCTACAATACTCGTAATCTGCAAACCCCAGAATTTCAGTAAATTGCTACCTGGTCACTGAAGTGTTAATGTGCATAAAATTAGGTTTCACAATAAAATAAAATATTCGTATGCTTTAATGCATACTAAATATTTACCTGAAGTCGTTCCACTGTTAGCAATACTAAACTCTTTAGTAACTAGTTTATTGTTTGCAATCATTTCACCAAAATTAACCTCTGAGTCTACTTCCAGATCACAGTACGGAACTAATCTGCAGAGAAAAGACAATATAATATTTCCCAAAACTTGAAAATTCACTTGCATTTTAAAAGAAATTTGATTAGGCAGTCCAGTGGAAAAGAGTTCTCTTTTTGTCCTAGTTCTCCTATCAAGGTTTTGGCAACTCACTTCATCACTTCAGCACACACAGGGAAAGACAGGTACTTATCTATCAGCCTGTTTAATGACTCAGTATTCTAACTTTAAAACAATAAAGCTATAAACAATTAGTCACAATTGAAAGCACACATTTCTATTTCATTTTAAATACTTCATTACAGTACTTTAAAGAAAACTCTCCTGATTTAGTTGCATCACAAAATAAGACCAAATAATTCACCATAATGCATTATGAGCACCCTGAACTAAAAGCAGAAAAGAAGCAATGTCAGTTTCCACTTTTGTGTTTGATACATACTCATCTAATAATAGAGTATTCAAAATTATCAACATTATCATGACCAAGTTAGAATAAGGCAAAACTAAAAATCCAGACTCTGTGATTTTAGAGGGATGTCACCCCAATGAACCTCTTACCCATGTGCTGCTCTGAAAAAAAATACTTTTGTAAAAAAACTTTCTGCTTGTTTTTCATGCAATTGACATACTAATTACAAAGTCATAACTGACACACAGAAGAAAACCTTCCACAAGACTGAACTGCAAATATTAACGGTAGCACATGAATTTTGGAGTATCATACCCAAGCAGGGGGATATGAATTACATCATCGTCTACTAAAAGAGTTAGTTTATCCTGAAGATCTTCTGCACTCTCGGGAGCATATTCCACAACACCTTTAACCTGAAGTCCAGAAGCAATGGGTTTTTCTGGATTTTCCACAATCAATTTAAACTGCAATTTTAAAAAAAAAAAAAAAAGTTTTTAATTGTTACACATTTCTAAATGGAGGATATACATGTTGTTCATTTTCAGAAGAATACAAAGACTGATTTAAAATTTACCAAGAACTTATATGCAGGATTTTATAACTTTACCTCCCTATTTACTGAAGTTCAGACTTTTTACAGGAAAAAGAAAAACAGAATGAATTAGCTAAATTTTCTAGTCTTTCCAAGAGAGCTCCACCTTTTCCTACCATTGCAAAAAAACCCTTCTGAAGCAACAGAAAATTAAATCAGCTATTACTCAGTGAAGAATATTTTTAGGGCCTGAGAAAATAACAAGGATTAAGTCTCAGTTCAAAGCAGCAACAAAAGGGGACAAGTAAGAGCTCCCTCTAGGTCTGACTGACATCAACAGAAAGTCTCACTGCACATTGAAAATTTGCTTGAAAGGCCCAAGGTACCTCCAGTCTTGGGGGTCAAATGAAGGAGAAAAAACAGAGGTATGGAAAAGCACTCTTTCCTCTCTCAAAAAAAAAAAAATACTGCTAGACTTTTTGTCAGTAAGCGTCTGTTTAAATCCAACACCCCCTGCACTTCTCCTTGAACAGAAGACACAAGTAACTCATGAGCACAGAGAGGGAAATCCAGCACTTCCTACATTTCTAGGAAAACCTCATAGTAAAGTCTAGAGCTCCTCTGGTGGTTCAGTCTCCTAAAAATTCACATTACCCTGTGCACAGTGGGCTTCTGCTCTATATGCCCAGTTTAAATATTTTTTATTTCTGAAAGAGTCTCGTAAGTTTTCTGTTCTAGTTTATGTTTTAAATATGCGAACATAATTTACTACTTGCTGTTTCTGTTGCCTGAGCATCTCCTTCTATTCCTTTAGAATCCTCCTAGCAGTATAAATACTCAGCTAAAGGAAACTTATGCACATCATGATTATGGGCTTGATATTGAAAGAGTAGCAATGTTTTAATTCTTAGGTGTGTAGAATCTATCTGTTCTCTAAGAATTAAACATCCAAGCATATTCATTTTATACAAGGCAAAATTAATATTTGGTACTAGGAACATTCAATGAAGCCTATGGAAAACTGCTTGTGAGCTTAATTCCTTGGGAGGCATTTTTTGGCCATGCACTATGACAACTGAAGGAAGGTTATTTTTCAGTGCTTGCACTCTATGCATGTAATAAATCAGAATGTATTTCAGAGGAGTCACACACTTCAGAGAGCTGTAATCACAGACAGCAACACAAGGTCTGGGAGTGAGGAGGGACAACACAACAGACCTTTCTGGAACTGGGGGTGTGAAGTGGAATCTTGTCCCCTAGCTGTCATCTTGGTCATCTCATGTACAGTGGCATAAAATACACACCAAAAGGCAAGAGTAAATCACAGAGGGAAAAACCACAAAGCTATGATTTAGTAACCTTTTCTCTTTTTTAAAATTGACTCTGCCTTTCCACTCCTGGAGCACATGAAAAATTGATAAGGCTGATGAAAAGTAACAAAACAGAAAAAGCACAGCCCTACCAAATCAAGTACTCTCGACAGTTTTCAGCTCATATCAAAAGTCTTCAGCTACAGTTTAGTAAGAATCAAGTTGCCTCTCCTGCCCTCAAAAAGAAAGGTTCACTACTCAGATAGTGAAATTATTCAAGGTACTTCAATTGTCTGAAAATCAGATTGATGATTACCCTGAATTATTCATAGTTCAAGATGCTGTGAACACAAAGCAACATCAGCTTCTGTTCAAACCCTGATGCCAGTTCAACCCAACCTTTTGATCTTGACATAATTCACAAACAATAAACCACTAACCACAGCAGGGTTTTGCTGGAGCCACATAGGTTACCAGGGCTCAACTGGTTAGAATTGTAAAGATGCATTTGCCTTTAAAAATCAGGCAATGCAATGACTTTTCCAGAACTTATCAGATGTTATTAACAGCAGTCATACTATCTTGAGAAAAGATTGCAAACCTCCTCTTTTCTGAGAAAGCTCTCAGCAAGCAAGCACCACAAGGGGACTATTCCAGACAAAAAACTTAGAAATATGCAACTTAAAAATGAGGTAAGAGAGCTATCACTTCCCAGATCTGGTGTTCACACCACAGCAAAGCGACTCATTTCTACAGAATGTTCCCTGAAGTTACGAGGAACTCGTGGGCCTCTTGCGGGATGACTTCTGGAGAGCTCAAAGCCGGCCAAGAAGGCAAAGCAGGATTTGCTGCCAACGAGGGACTTGATCACAGAACCACTAAGCTTGGAAAAGACTCCAGCATCATCAACTCCAGCCCTTAATGGTCGATGTAGTAAGGAAAGCCTGTTTATTTCTACTGAAACTATGGATTTAAGAAAGAAAGAAGCTCTCTCTAAAGTGCTCGCAGCCTCGGGAGAATAAAGAACCGGGAAGCTCAGAGTTGCCTTCGTTCTGCCGCTGTCCCCGCGGGCTGGAGGCGCTGCCCCAGGCAAACGCAGCGCGGCCGCTGCTCGGGGAGAGGCGGCCGCGGGCACGCCCCGCCGCCTCCCTCGCGGCCGGCCCTCACCTGGGGCTGGCGTGGNCAGGAACGTGTGCAGGTGGGGTTTGGATGTCTCCAGGCAGGAAGACCTCTTGACGTCCCTGGGCAGCGTGTTCCAGTGCTCTGGCACATAAAGTTCTACCTCAAGTTGGGGTGAATCTTCTTTTATTTTAGTTGTGATATTTCTTCTTATTCTGTCACTGGGGACCACTGAAAAGAGTCTGGCACCATCCTCTTGGCACCCACTTCTGAGATATTTGTATCCATAAATTTGATCTCCTCTAAGTCTTCTCCTCTCCAGACTAACCAGGCCCAGCTCCCAGTCTCTCCTCACAAGAGGTGCTGCAGACCCCTCCTCACCTTTGTGGCCTCTCCAATAGCTCCTTGCCTTTCGTGTGCTGAGGAGCCCAGAGCTGGACACTCCACCTGTGGCCTCACCAGGGCCAAGTAGAGGAGGAGGATCCCGTCGCTGACCTGCTGACCACCCTCTTCCCAAAACACACCAAGGTGGGATTTACCAGTAAAGAGACCACCTTGGCGCTCAGCGTGTCCAGCTCGTCCCCTCTGTCCACCCAGAGTGTTTCCTGCCATGGGTCCTGCTCCAGCAGCAGCCTGGGAGAGTGAAGGGTGATACAGCCATGGGTGCCCTGGGCTGCTTAAAGTAAAGATGTATTGCACTGAAATAAGAATGGCCTGATTTCTCGTCTGGGCCTCCATGTCAGTCACAGACCTGGCCTAGACAGAATTAAAGCAGGCACTAACGCTCCTGGGTGCTGTGGGAGCTCAGTGTCTGCAGTGCCAGTGACCACACTAATAATTCATGGCACACTTTTACTGAGTGCTGGAAGATGTCAGCCTGCTCTGATCCTTCCTGTACTCTAATTTAAGTGATAAAATGAGGTTGACAAGATTCCAGCACTTAGACTTGGAATGTTCTGGGCCACCTTGTGCTTGGCTTCAAAGTAGGAGAAGAAAGGAGGGAGAACAGCAGGCACAGCAGATACACAGAACCTCAGGCATCAGCTCTAATTAACTCAAAATGTTTTGCTTTGGATTACTTCATCTCTTGAAACTGCATAAGGACTCAAATTATTTATGTTTTAAAAGTCAGATATGAGAAGCTGCAAACATGGATTGCACAGATCAGAACTACAAAGTACAAAAAAAAGAAAAAAACGTATTTTAATAGGTCAAGAAACTTAGAGGGAAAAAGGAGAGTGAAAAGCCTTTGTTTCTGTTGCAGGGGAAGGATGCTAACAGGACTTTTTGTTCCTCTTAAGAGATTCAAATTGTAGCTACCCATGTGTAGATCACTAAAGAATGTGTTGGAACATGGCATTGCAAGCACTAGGAGAGGATTCTTTGGGAAGACTACTTGAATCTGTTTAATGGAAACACACATATTTAAAAAAAAATTAAAAGAGAAGATTACCTTGTCAAAGGTTGAATTCTCTCTTCTTTTTCAATACAGAGTGGAGAACACTCCTACATAGTTTCTCTGGTCCTTTGATGCTAATTCTTTCATGGCAGAATTGATTTTTAAAGATTTCTATCTCTGCTGCTTGCTCCAGCCCTTGCTGGCAAAGTTACCACTCCACAAGAGAATTAGTATCAAAGAGCATGGTCTATATTCCCTTGATTTGACATAGATATGTCCATACAAAATTTTTATCAACTTAACTAAATCTTAGAAATAAATTTAAACTGAGATTTATCTTGTGTATAGAGGAGTCACGTTCAGCATTAAAAGAATCCTGAACTCTCTGAAATAGTTTGGCTAGGCTCTCTTCCTCTTCTGCAGACTGTTATAGCCAAATGCTTATTATTGCCATCACTATGTTAGCTCATTATGAAACAACATTAGATAATGGACTCTTCTTCCTTTTATCAGCTTAGTCTGGATTCATAAGAATTATTTCCTTGGTCGACTAATAATCATCCCCAAAGTGAAGACTGTTGTAGAGGAATAGGTGTACTTTGTTGAATCATTTGATGATTAAGGATGACAGAATCCTTCATACCTCATGCTAGAGTATAGATGATGTATTGTCATTCTCTTTATCATCTGACCACACTAGGAGTGATTTTAGTTCTGCAGAAATTTTACAGTGCAGCAATCTGTACAAATCTCACTCAAATCTCAGAGCAGTATCAGATGATGAATAAAAACGCTTCACAGCAAACTTCTCACTATTGTATTTTAGTCAGCACAGGGAAGAGTACAGTCTTATATAAATCCCCACCACACCTCAATATCAGAATCAATTCCAGCTTCTCTAAGCCAGACTTTCAGATCTGAAACTTCCTTGACTGCTGATCTGACTATCCTCCCAGGTTTCAGGCAGAAAACTTGAATAGCATCATTAGGTTTTTTCCATTTAATGAAAAAAGGCTAATTTGTTTAAAGTTAAATAGCTCCTAGCTTGTTCAGATCTGTCCTGGGGCCATGACCAGTGCAAAATAAGATGCAGAATCAGAAAACCATCTCCAGCATGTTTTTCCTGACTGCATAGGGGAAAGCTTTATTAGAAAATACGTATTAGTAAACAGTGAGATCTGAGACACTGGTCCTACATGACCATGTTCTAAACACAGGTCAAAGATGCCTGGAGAGGAGAGCATCTGAGTCTTCTATTAGATCAGAAGCAGTTCTCACTCATCCAGGAATCTGTAAAAACACAGAGAAATCCCTTCAGAAAGTATTCCAAAGGCTAAAAAAGGGGCACTTAAATTGATCATAAGGGTGGTTTATTTGACAGTAATTCAGCAACAAGAAATGACAGTGATATGCAAAATAATTAGAGCAATTTGAAAAAACTGCCACTCATACTGCCCTTCCTTGCTGGAATATGAATCCAGAGGAAGTGTGATTTGAACTGTGAATGTTGACCCATTTATTCTACTTGGGGAGGAATAAATAGTTTTAGAATATACTAGAAGGAAATACAACCACTTACTGGTTAAACAAACAAAGAGTGTATATTTTTATATCTGCCTTTAGGAATCAGAAACAGATAAAGTCCAAATAATGAGAACTAATAAGGTATTCCTTTGCATTTAATCTTGCAAATTGCTCTGTTTAATGGGAAACGAGGATGTTCAAAATGACAGATTAGAGCTCTAATTCTCTCTAAAGGTCTCTTCACTCAGCAAAGCATTTTGTGAGAGGCAGAACTAATGAAGATTTTATTGGGTCTTTTTTGCTCAATGAAACCATCAGTCTTCACAAAATGTGTAAGAATTGCCAATCTTTGTGGTGTCCCTCCATCTCAGACTGGGCTGAAAGGAGCATGACCAAAATTGTTGAAAAAAGTGAGCGACAGAGAGATTCTTAGTTAGACAAGGCAATCACAAATCCCTTCCCTTTTTTAACCTTTTTAGAGTGACTCTGTAGGAATTGGTAAAGGAAAAACCTGTATCATAAATGCAAACAGTGGCCATTATTTGACAATATAGCTTAGGGCCCCCAGAGCCACACACTGAGTTATTATATTTATGATGGAGCAGAATCAGAGCAGTTTTGTCAGCACAGTCAGTCGGTTTAGCTAAACAGGAGGTCAGCCACAGTACAGTTGGAACATGACAATACAGATCTGGGGATCAAGGCTGCTCCCAGCTCCCAGTGCTGAGCTGAACGTTTTGATCTTATGAGCTCACAGCAGTTAATCCAAAGATTTCAGCACCAAAGTACAAATGTGCCCTTTGTTTCCTGCAGTCTGCAACACTGGAAGTGCTTTCTGCATCTGGCATCATTTTTAGTCACAGTTTGTGGAGACATCCTTGTTCATGAAAAATTTAGCAACTCTAAAAGCATCCGTATCCACTCACAGATTTCATGTATTAGACTAATATAAAAATTGCAGGGTAGAAAGAAAAACCCTTGAACCACACTGAGAAACATGAGGAAGATCTATCTTTTTCTGCTGGGCAGATCATCTCTGATCAAAACAGAGCACAGCTGTAGAGAAACTGCATAAATGTAGATAATAGGAAATTCAGGTAAAGGATAGTTCTGAAAATCTCACCTACATATTAGTGCTTCTTTAACAGCTGCCTGTGGTTTTTAAATACTCCCATAAAATCTTTATATTTACCTTGCTGCACCAGAACAATGGACTTTCCAGATATCAAGATGTCAATGTCTATTGGCGCCAATGAATCAATATTAAATTTCAACTATACACAACTAAGATGTGATTTTCTATAGTTACTAATGGTGATATTCATCTCACCACACTTCACTGATTGAAAATCAATGTCCAGTCCAAGCTCCCACTATGGTTAGGAGTGAGATAAGTACCTCCAAAGGATGTTCATTCTCCTCCCCTTAGAAAGGTATTTGAAATAGAATTCCATATATCACATGGGCTTTGTGTAAGTCTCTGGGTATCTACTTACTTACACAATTTCAAGACTCTCTTTCTTAGGAAATTTCTAATCAGAAATGATAAGATTATTGAAAAGCATGTTCACATATTAGTAGTTTTGGGGGGTTTTGCCAAATATTACTGCCTAGTCATCGTGTAGTAGAATTATATGTATTTTTATTATACATGTATCTTATACAGTTTATATGAAATTTATCCAACTTCATTAGAATCCAAGTGCTTAGCAAGATAAATTTAATTTGCATTTTGACCACTTAGAGTATCAGATCACTCCCTGGCTTTCAGTTTTTTAGGTACTGATCCTTCTGAGCTGCTTGACATTTTTATCTCCTTGATTTCAATTACAGTTGGAAACCATTACCAGAGAGATGTGTCTATTTACTCTAAATGCAATCAGGCTGTAGTACAGCACACCTTTTTGAGTTTAAAGCCACCACCCCTTGTGAAAAGTCTCTCTCCATCCTTCTTGTAGCCAGCTGCTCTGTATCAATCCACTTTGCCTCAAATACTATCTCCAATCCTCATGAATGTCATCATAGCTTGTTGCATTACACTGGGAGAGCTCATCTGTCTTCCTAAGTTACAGATGAAAGGATGCTACCTAATTTAGCTGGGCCCTTATCCAATGGTGGCCTCGAAGATCAATAGAGGAGTTTCAGAATTGCATTAAATGGTAATTAGGATAGAACATATCTTGCAGAGTATAGAACATGCAGACTGTGGGGGAATTTATGCTACTCAGTAGGTTAATGATGCATTGTGTCAACATGTGCTTTCTCTTATGAAATTTACAAATTTACACTAATTTTTTCAGAGTACTATTTTAATATTTTGTCCCACACTAGGAATAAACATGGACATTCAACTGACTTTCACTATTTCATTCACCATTTAATAGCTCTCTTCCCTAATATTTCTTGCTCAACTAAGTCCTGTGTTAATATATTTTTCTTCACTTGAGAATTTCTCCATGCTGTTTTCCCTTTTCTAGTCCCCTGATATTTTCAAATTATATAGTCCATCTGTAAATGAACCTATAGATACTTCTCCTAATGCAGTTTAATATCCTGTCTGTATTGATTTTTTGTCTAATGCAGACATTAAATTGATTTCTCCTCACTGATACACATTTTTCTTTCTGACTGGTCATATTAACATAACACAGGTCTTCATCTCCTCCTTTCACCGTGCAGTACTCTCACCTTCTCTACATTTCACCTGCCATCATGTGGCCTAATCAGCTACAGATACAGCGTGTCTGTTCATTATAGTAGTGGGAGGTATGGCTGAATTTAGGCTACCTATGATGGGTTTTTTGCCCTTCCTAATTTTTTCTAGCCATAGTGAAAAATATTTAATGTACTTGGAAAAAAAAAAAGACAGGCTTGGTGTAAGACCCTTTCTGAGACTCAAGAGCTGACATCATTTTTTTAACTTGGCAATTTTTTAGCTTTCGGCAATTTCATTAGGCACCTATATAGTACACAACTAAATTACATCCATCAGTGCTGTAAGACAAGAACAGAAAATAGAAATGCATAATAAAAGCAATTATCCGGTGGGAATAGGGGTCACCAGTATTAGCAGAGCTATTCTCAAAGAGCTATTAGTTTGGGAAACTATTGAGAGCTGAATCTCATTTCTTCACTACTTATTACTTTCTATTAACTGAAGAGGAATCCACATTCCTGAAATTACAATTACTAGCCCATGTTCTCATGGGGAACTTTGAATTACGAGATGTCTGCTGGAAATAGAGAACAGCAGAGAAAAACAGTCTAGGAGCTTCTTGGAGAGTCTGTAGGGTAACTTCCAGACACTGCTGGTGAGGGAGCCAGCAAAGTGACCCACTGGATCTGCTGTTTGTGGGCAGAGAGGGACAGGTGGGTGATGTGATGGTCAGAGACAGTCTTGGGCACAGCCATTGGAAAATCATATTCATTCATGGAGAAAGAAGGGGGTCAGCAAAACTCTGAAAATAAATTAATCTGCCTAATGCCATTATTTCTTGAGGAAGTATAACAACATTTTAATGCTGATTTTAAATTCCTAATATTTGGATTAGCTGCTTATATTTCACAGTGGCATGATTTAATTCAAATTTGGCTTTCAGCAATCACTGGAACATTTCCCCACAAGTTCTTACCCACAGGACTATAAGCCAGCTGACAAAGTTTTTCAAGTTTCTAGCCAAGGATGTGATTCTTTTTGCTAACATCTTGAGGGCAGCACTCCTCCACCCTCCTTTATAGCTTCAGGGGTCCAGCTAACCACAGTATTTAATACATCTCTTGCTACATCTTGCCAGAGATTGTGAAGCATTTCCTGGCAGCCACCAAGTTAGGGTTTCATAGTCGTCAGTGACTTTCTATAACATTTTAAATGAAAAAGGTCCTGTGATCATCTAATCAGACTTTCAGCAATATAAATGCCTCATGATTTACCAAGATCTAATTGCTTTTTTTTTAATTCCAGCAGCTGGAGTTGCAGTAAAAGTTATCCTTTAGATATCTTGGTATAAAGATCTTCAGTTCTGATGTACTTGTATTTTTTGATTGGTTCCAATTGCTAATTACTCTTCTCTTTATTCTCTCTAGTATCAGCATCTATCATCTGTGGATGAACTCACTATGTCTCCAAATCCAACATCTGTGGCTGAAAATAAAGATTCTCTCACATCCGCAGAAGTAATCAGGGACACCAGGAGACGTTTCATTGACACTTCGAATAGCAGACTGTTGTTCTGGCATTTAAAATACATTACTGGCATTCCAGAAATCTCTGATTACCCTCATCTTAGTTATATTTAGTCGCCATTTAGAGAAACATAAAAATAGTATAATAACATGCAATTAATATTTACAAACACCTATTCCAGATATGAAGAACAGAAAAATCATAAAGGAAAGAAATTTAAGGTCTTGGTTGTTTCTGAAGCATTTAAATGCTATGGATGGGTGAATGATAAATGAATACAAATGTGAATGTAAAACAAAAAAGTAACAAGAATATCTGTATAAGTAACTTTTTTCCCCACTCTCACACTACCAAGATCACAACTGAAGCACTGTTCAGGCTGGTTTTGAGTGAGCATATTAGGGAAATCTGCTAGGAGTTTTGGCACGTAGTCCTTGAAGTATCTGAAGGAAGTGAAACAAGCAGAAAACATTTCACACATTGCTAGAACAAGATAATTAGTGAATCAGTTTTTCCAGATCACTACGTGTGGATTTTTTTGCAGTGAAAAGGATTAAGGATGGTGGTTTAGTCTTGCTGGCCATTGACAATTCATAGCTGTTTGGGAACAAACCCTTTCCAGCAAAGGTTGTTAGTGCTGGAGGCAGTGGAGCATCCTGATCTAGGGCTCTGGCTGCTCCAGTGACACCTGAGAGACAGCAGGAGAGAGGAAAGAGGTTGAAAAGGCACAGATAGACAGTCAGGTACTGATCTTGTATTATGCTGAGCCTGTGCTTGTAGATCCTAAACAGGTTTTAGTTTACAACCACAACACAAGCAAATAATATGTAAAACCATGAAAAGGGTAAAATTGCAGAAATGCTGCACGTTCAGCTAAAAAAGGGACCAAGGAATAGAATCTAGAATTACAGTGTATCTTCTCTGTCAGAAATAAGTAGGGGCTGTACACAGCCCTCTCTCTCATGATCGTGTGGCCTGCATTCAGACAGAAGATTACATAAGCATTTAGTCTCTGAATAAGGGCAATTTTCTATGGCTGCTCTGAGCCTTTGCTCTCTGTGAGTCATTTTTAGGAGGGGAGATCAAGCACATTGTTTGACAACAAGCTTCTGAAGACAGCAGTTCTTTCATGTTGACTGTATCCTGTTAGATCAGTAGATCTGACTAACCCATCATGGTCATTTTGTAACACTAAAGGTTTCTCAGTGAGTTAAAAAAACACAGGGCAACATCTTTCTCATCTAGATTCTAAGAGGGAGTCCTAGAACTGGCATTATTTCTTAAAAAACATGAGTTTGTGTTTTAAAACTGAAGGAATAAACACAACCCATACTTCAAAAGGCTCTTTTGTAATTCCCTAGAAAGGGAATGTTACAAACAAAAGGCAAACAAAGAACCCTCAGATATCTCAACTTACTCTTCTACAATTGAGAAAAACAATTTGAGAAAGGCATGGACTAACATAAAACAAATTTAAAAGTCTCTCTACTTTTCCGGGCCATCCTGTCATTACCTACACAGGAATCAGGAACTGCAGCACACGCTGAGCTTTCAAAAATATGAAAGCTCAGAGAACAATTATTCTTCCTTCTGCTTGTCCTTGCTCTTTATCTTTGTTACCTAATAGAACTGATTATTTCATTCTCAACATGACCATTTGAAAATTGTCTTTGTTAGTCATGGCCCTCTTTGTTAGCTAGGACCCTTATCTCTCTTTGACCAATTCACTCCTTTTAGATCTCTCTGAGACACTTTTAAAATTTACCTTTTTCAAGTTGACTTTCTTTCTGCCTAAGTTACTCTACATCTTGTTTCTTCTTTTTGATTTTTTCTTGTTGTAAGATTTAGTATTTGATTCGCTGTTCTATGTTCACCTATCATCATTCTTTCTGATTATCATTATTTTATCACTTTTCTTTTTCATTTGGTGATTTTTCATTTGGCCTGCCCAGAGAAACTTCTTTTTTATTCATCCATTTCCCATTTATTTTAAATCTTTTCTGCTCTTTCCCCTCCATGACTCAGCCTGTGTCTCCCATACTTTGTGCTTTTATTGTATTTGTAGCTATTTTTCGCTTGTTCAGCACCAACTACTGGAACTTTCAAAGGGCATGAATACATAGAGGCAGCTTCTGTGCTGATTGAGATGATGTCAGCAAGATGTCAGCAATGCAGCTTCTGAAAGCACATTTCATTCCACTGACTTGCTGGCAATTAGGAATCACAAAACAAATTGTTCTGTTGTATCTGGAAGATACAGCTCTTGTAATGTGTCTCCTGCAATTTGTTTCAACTGTATTACACTTAGATTCTGCAATTATATGGCAAATTGTTGTAGCTGTTTCAAACAAAGGCACTGCATGATCCTGCAAGAAGCAATTTAATGGCAACCACTAATCATGAAATCACCACTTTAAATTAATTAGTAAGTCAATATCACTGCAGATTGCAAAGCAATCCTTTTTACTTTTAGTTTTGGAAATATCTTTCATACCTGAAGCAAATACAGGTTAAGTTCAAAGTACACTGTCAGCATTGTAAGAGTAACTACTGTGTGATTATAGAGTAATGCTGCTTTAATCTCAGGGGTCTGAGAACCAAGATTAACTCTCCATTGTTTCTCTCTATTGCAAGTATCATTTAGTAAAGGACAGATGTCCTCTTTTTCTCTTCTACTCAACCTCTTTGATCTTAGTAGGGTTTCTTCCAGCTCTAACAATCCCATCCTACAGCACTGAGTTCAGCTTTCTATCACCATGATATATGGCACTATATATGTGAGACAGAAACATCTTTCATGGCAATTCAAGACTGAATACTTAAACCTTAGTAGTAGGAAATTAAAAGAATATTCTGTCCCAGAATTTTCAGAAAGGATCACAGCCATTGTTCTGATTTATAAAATAATTGAATGGTGCTCTCCAATCCAGTTTCCCATGTAATACTTTTACTACAGTTTATTCATAGATTGTTGCCTTTGGGGCCAGTATTACATCCTGTAGTCTTCCCTTATAACACAGGCTATTAACCTTTATATGGTACTTTTGTAGAGGCCAGTAACTCCTAAAGACAATTTCCATCCTGACTTCCAAGAGATATTCTTAGTTTTATAAAATCCACTGATTTTATAATATTAGCGGTGGAAACTGCAACCTTTTTGGACATTTATTTTGTTGTTTTTCAGCCTTGCTGTTAAAAAGTAACAAAATAAAAATGTGTCAATTTGTATTTTTAATATTTTCAGCCTTAATAACCAAGCCCTGATTCTTGTTTTACCTGGTTCCACTGAGAAGTCTTTATTAGTTATTCTATTTTTCCTTTAAAAGTGCTCATATCCTCTTATAAAGCTGCCTTCTATTTGATAAGTCAAAGAATTCCAACTTTTTCAGCATCTCAGGATGCATTGGACTACTGGATGGGCAAATTCTGATGAACATCATTTAATTTAACACTGTCCAGAAGTTAACAATCAGATTGTAAAATTTTGCCAGATGTTGTGTGTCCATTTATTTCTCAGTTCAGTGGTTTAATGTACAAGGGCTTCTGGACATACTCTTCATGTCCTTTGTGTTGCTGTCAGGTAAGACAATCTCTGGTTGTCTCCAGGCAAACCCAGAGGTGTCACAGTGGTTAATATGGTCCTGAGGAGTGTGAGAGTAGCAAAGCAAAATATCTGGCCTTCATCCTATATAGGTCAAGTGTATCTAATACACATAAATATAAAAATATATATAAATACATGTATATATCTGTGTGTGTATATGTGTGTATGTGTGTGTGTGTGTGTATAAATCTCATTTGAGAGCACCATTATAAAATCTGGTTTAAGAGTTTATTTAAATATTATAAATATATAGGGAGCTCTTTTGAGGATATCAAAAAACTGACAGAGCTGTAGTGTTGAAGAGTGGTTTTCAGAGGCCTTGATGCATTAACTATGCCACAAAAATATCTGCTGCATTAAAATATTTCCCTTAACCTTGGAGTAATTTTTATCATTTTTCTCTGTCCCCCTCTGTTCTTTCAATGATATTTTTTAAAGTGTTGTTATCACAGCTGCATACCTGAGGAATTTTATGTAGAGAGATGAAATCATGTCCATATTCCTTGCTTACAGTTCTGGGGCTTATGCACCATAAACCCTTTATTATAGCACATTACACTGGGAGACCACGTTACCTCTCTACTAAAGCTCTCACTGTTTCCCAGGAAACAGACTCTGTCCTCCTCAGTACCTTCTTATTCCTTGCCCTATGTCCTCCCAGCAGTTCATGTCAAAGTCAAATGTGTTTCATGGAGCTCAGCTTTCTCCCTTGTAATCCAGAACACTCTGTTAGAGTGACTTGTTTTTCACATCCTTCACCACTTTGGACCATTCACCAGGGCTAGCACCACTGATTTTATTTTTCACTTATTTCCATCAATTGACTGAAAATTATGAAGAACACAGAGCTGATGAAAACAAAGTTCATTTTTAGAACTAGGAGTAATCACTAGAGAACCTTCCCAAAAATGCCATAATCAGTAACAACTCTCTGCTGACAAGTACTCTTTCAGTCCTGTGAACCAGTTCTTAATCCATTTAAGATGTACTTTATTGATATTGCATAGTCCTAATTTTCTTATCAACATGTCATTTGTAATAAATCAAATGCTTTACACAAGTCCATTATGTACTTACTTCTATCAACTGTAATTGTAAGAAAGAAATCAAATGTATTTGACAAGGCCTTTTTTTCATACATTTACCAAGCTTAATTATAAACCCTTCTCTTTTAACTTTTTACCAACAGAATCCTTATAATTTTTCCACTATTTTGCCAAGAACTGATGTTATCTAGCAAGCCTCCAGTTACCTTCTCTTCCCCTTGAACATTTAGAATACTCATAAAATATGATTATATTTTTGATCATCAGAATCACCCCCATGCAAATAGTTATTCAAAACTGCCATTTTCAGGAGGCAATCTGAAAACTCATTGCATTTAGGAGCCCTGGTGTCAGGTTTGCCAGTGTGAAATATTCTTCTGCTCATACATTCATTTAACATCCACATCTACTGCTAATAGGGTGATTCATCTCACCTAAATGTATCTAAAATTAGCTGAGTTACCTGGGATTCCCACAACAGAGAAAGAAAAATAAGATCCCCCTTGGAGCCATTTGATTCCAATTATCCTGAAGAGAATCAAATAAATTTAAACATGTATCAGTTACATTGCTGTAAATACACAGATATTAATAGCACTAGGCTAAAATACACACATTCTTGCATAGAGTTCCACATAAAGGGCATTTTCATGGACTCTAAAATGGGAATGTGTTTGTGACCAAAAAAACGGTTTTTATGCCTTTAGGGACTATTTTCTTGATGCCTGCTAAAGAAAAACAGACAGTAGGGTTCTAATCAAAAGACATAGAATGCTTCCCACGGGCAATTAGGAAATGCAAAACATATTTCTGAAGGCATGGCTATTAATGAGAACCAAGTTAAGGGTCTCCAAAGAGCTTCTTGGATGAGCAGTTTGGGCATTGCAGTGTTTAGGGAGCAAGCAGAAAACAGGATCCGAGCCCAAGAGCAGTTTGGAATGTGATACAATCTCAGAAGGATTAAGGACAGCAGCTATGTTAAGGGGTTTCCAGGAAAAGGACAATATGGAACAGGGTGAACACTTCCCAGAAAAGGGAGTGAGTTAAGGCAAAAGTTCTGTGAGAACCAGGCTGCTGTTTGGATTAGACTGTGAAATAAAAGGGGACATCAAAAATATTTCATCTGAAAAAAAACCCAACAAAAAATTATCTTCAATAGCAGACATGGTGCAAATCATGGTCAAAGCAGAATTAGATGGCACAGAGTTTAGAGCAATAGGAAAGGAATTAAGGATCTCAGTAGGAAGACTAATGTGGTGTTATATGTGCCCACACCCATGGTTATTGACCATCTGGGTCTTGCCTTTAACATTCAAACTTAATTGGATTTTGTGTGATACCTTTGTTAATATTAGTACAGTTATGCCACTTCTATTAGCTTTCAAACACTTAAGGATATTTCTACAAGTACCTTGATTGGAAATCACATAAATGAAAATATATCAATGTGATAAAATTTCGTTCTTCAAACTCTGAAACAAGGTTTGTTAGTTAGGTTGAAATTTTTCAAGATTTCAGCTCAGACTCGAATTCAACAAACCGTTCTCCTTAAAGCTAGCAGTATTTTGCTATTTACAGTTCTCTTCAAATCAAAGTCTCAATATATACCAACCAAACTACAATGGTTGCTCTTCTGGCCATGAGTCCAAAGACAGCTCTTCACCCCAATTTTTATCACTGCCTTTTAATAATTTTCTAAATTTCCTTGCTTGTCCTGCAGGAATATTTCACTTGTCCAGAACTTTGAGGTTGTCCTGCTGTGTGAGATTTATTTTTGCTTGATTCAAAAGATTGTGCACAACCCTTTCATTATTTGCTCTTGGCAAGTTTCCTTGGGATTTCTGCATTGATAAAATTGTATCACAGCTAACCGTGTGACAGCTTCCATCCACTTTGTAAACGGGTGAAAAACAACTCAGCAGTGCTGGTTTCCACAAGTGGGGATCCTCAGGGGTTCTACAGAGATAGTCTGTACCCTGCCCCAAAACCTTCCCATGCACTGCAGCTGGATTTGGGGTATTAGAGTATTTACAATTCTGCCAGCCAGCTGTGCACCCACTGCTCTGCATTACAGAATCACAGAATCACAGCATCAGAGATTTGTGAGGGTTGGAAGGCACCTCTGTGGATCACCCAGCCCAACCTCACTGCCAAGGCAGGGTCACCTGGAGCAGTGACACAGGAACACCTCCAGGAGGGGTTGGAATGTCTCCAGAGAGGGAACCTCCACAACCTCCCTGGGCAGCCTGGAATCCTCAGCCAGCATCACACAGGACTAACTCCAGCTAATGTTTAGCTTTCCCAGAATAAAATTCTTCATGAAAGATCAGGTCAGACCTCTCTGTACCAGTGCTGCCCATGCTGACAGACTGTCTCCATCTGCTCACCTTGCTTCCTTTCATTGGGCCAATGCCAGCAGCTGTTGGAATGGAAGTCCCCAGAATCTCAGCTTTCCAAAGGCAATATGGAAAGTCAGAAGGTCTTTTATATCTGGAATACAGTTACATATGGTTCAAATTAACTCAAGTAACTGTTCCATTAAACTTCCTAATTATTCAACTGGAATGTATGCTGAGCAAAGCCTGTTTAAGCAATGGATTGAGAAATATTTGAAAGTGAAAGGGAGATGTAGCATTTTAAGTACTTTATTAGGAAATTTAGGTGTAGTGAATGGAACACTGAGTACTGTAGACCTTGAATCCATTTGGGATAAATTATCACTGATAGGCAATGATGTGATTAAGGCCTTCCTACAGTTTTCAGTATATAACCAGGGTTGGTTATTGCTCCTTGAAAAAGCTGCCTTCTCATTAGCTTCAAATGCTAGAATAATTGCAGATTAATCTGATTGCAATATTATCAGGTCCATGTGGTTTACAGATATTAAAATATACTCTCACTGCAGAGATTAATAGAAGGAAAGTCAACCTAATTAAGTGTAGAAAGGTTCACCATCTAAACCATATGTTAGAAAGTGTAAAGCAATACCTTTATTTAGCTCCTGCATGGAGCTGTATCACAGATCTGTGAAAGGACCATACATAAAGTGATGACCCTTGAACTGGTAAAATCCATCCCTAGTGGAAACTCAGCATTCCTCAAGAAGAATCTGCCTGTGTGGTTTCAGGAAGTTATTAGGATGCATTCTTGCTGTAGAGAAATGGAAGGAAATACTTGCCATAAAGAATTATTCTGATCTAAAATTCAGCTGGTAGGACCCCAAACTAAAATAATTTATCATGGTGTCTTCAGAGTAAGACTGTATTTTATAATTGAAACACACATTTTGCAAGGATATTGTGGTCATTACTTACCAGGTTTTAGATGTACAACCAATCATTCTCCAATCAGAATGACTGAGAAACACCCTTCCCCAGTGCATGACAGGAACTGTTGTAACAGGAAAAACAGGAGCTGAATGGGAGAAAGAGTTTTTATTATTAATCCAGAGTAAACCAATCAGTGACACTGTCTCAACAAACCAAGGAGAAAACTGAATATAATCAACAAGAAATTACAATGTGGGCATCAGAGATTAAAAGAGTATTTACTAAGTCTCAGGGGGACTGGCTGTTCTTCAGTCCTACAGCATCTAGTTTGTTACATGTCCTATTTCACCCAGTGTTGAACTACTGGCAATGCAGGTTATGGTATTATGTGGTACAGTGGTAATTCATGACGTGTTTTCTCAAGGTTATGTTCAAAAAAAGCACTGAAAAATCAATACATTATGAAGCAAACCCCAAATGTTTCCTCAGAAGGTTGGTGATTATGGGCAGATTGTGAGCTGAATGGTCTGAGCAGCTGCACTTTTAGGGAAATTGTCATTGGAACGGGTCATCATGAAGGAGAGAATTATTGTAGTCCAAAGAGAAGCAAAAATATTCGAGCACATGCCAGTAGCATTGCTGTAAGCTCACAGATATTAATAACACATGGGTGACAAAGCATTTTAAGCACGTATGCTTATATTTTTGAGAAAAGTGCTGTGCACGGGGAGTTTTCAGGAATCCTAGAACAAGAATGTGTACGTGACCGAGTCACTGACCCTGGAACAAGTGCTGAGACTACCACAAAGCCACACCTGGAAAACTGCCAGAATATTTTAAAGAATGATAAGTTCTGCCTGAACAGACAATGGTTATGGTGTCACACACTATTATCTTGACGGCTGCTAAAAAAAGGACAGCTTCAGTGCAAGACCAAATCATTCCTTCTGTAGGTGGGGATCATAAATTTAACCATGAACAGAACCTGCTGTAGCTGTCCCTAACCAGCTGCTCGGGTGGAGCAGTAAAAGATGGTGTCCACTAGTGTGGCATCAAGGGCCACCAGCTGAGTGTGTAATTTTATTGTCATTGTGGGGTAACATAACACACACACCTGGCCTGGTGCCTCACCTGAGCCTGGTGGTCATTTGGATGCTGCAGTCCCTGCACAGGGTGGAATAAACTCCCCTCTGGAGTACCTGCCCTTGCCTGGAGAGAATCACAGGATCCTTTAGGCTGGAAAAGACCTCTAAGATCAAGTCCAGTTGTTAATCACCACTAAACCATAACCCCGAGTGCCACAGCCACGTGCTGTTTGAACACTTCCAGGGATGGTGACTCCACCACTTCCCTGGGCAGCATATTCCAATGTCTGACCACTCTTTCAGTAAAGAATTTTTTTCCTAGTACTATTTTCCTNTCTTTTGCAACCTCATGAAAATCTGTTCAACTGTCCAGTGAGGACAAAAAAAAAGATACCTCAGATTGCACATACTTGTAAAGCTTCATTATAAAACTAATTACAGCCCATAAAGAACCTAACTCTGCTGAATTGATGTAGCTCTTGCAGCTCCTCAGACTGACCAAACCACACATGTGCAGTCTATGGGAGGTTGTATTTCAGAAAGATTTTGTACCTTCTGTTCCTCTTGATTTGGTGTGCAGCCAGGGACTGCAACATATTGAAGTAAAATCTCCTCTGTACGTGGAAGGGAATTGGCCTAATCTGATTTTAGTGATTTAAATCATAGATTTCNTGATTGTAGAGAGTGATGAGGTGCAGCTGACTAGCAGAGCTTGGATCACTGGACTCAAACTGGGGTTAGTGGGATTCCTTTCACTCAAGCACACTGGAAAGCACTTTTCCATCCTCATGGGTTATGATTAGATTTCTCTGTTTCTTTGCAAATGAAAGACAAAACCATTTACTGAATAAACAGTTTTTCCCATTGCTCTTCAAAAATTTCCATCTTCTTGTGGCAACGGATACCAGTTACATTTTATATTCTCCTTAATACCCTTGAGGTGTTATTTTTGTCTTCAGAACTTCCAGTCTCTTTTGTTCTATCTTTATCTCTCCTTATTGACATTCCTTTTTTGTTCTTGTTTGTAATTCATATTCACTAATATTGGCATTTTAGGTTTTTTCCTTCCTTTAATTTCTTTCTTAAATTTTCTTTTAATTTCTTCCTTCACTAACTCGTGAACAAAAATTAACTACCAAACAACACTTACTTAACTTACTTGACTGTGACATCGATGTGGTAATGGGTTTATTTCACAAATTTAAGGGTTAGTTTTTGTCTTAACCTAGTTTATTTCAGAAAGTTTTTAATTTACTTTGTATATTAATTTGCTATTTGAAGCCTATATAAATACATATACTGAATATATAATGCAGAATGAAACTGCCAGTGGTTGTTCAAGATGAGTATAACCCCGCTGGTCCCAAGGTAACCATCAGCTTCAAGCCCAGAGGTTTTTCATTTACTTTCAAGTGCCACACAAGTTCAAAATAGAGCTGTGATTAAGAAATTAGGTAACTCACCCTGAGGATATTGGATCAGATACTGGATTTCTCTTACATCACAGCTAAAATTAGCTACTGCCTGTAAAGAGGCAGCAGGTAGGGGGGGATCAGCTCCCTGCCACCACAGCCAGGTGAAGCTTTCTCAGACAAACTGACTGCAGGATGCCACAACTGCTGTGAGACATCCACCAAACTGAAGGAAATCCCACCCAGAGAAGCAGCTGCCTTACTTGAAGAACAAGGAAAAGCTGCCCAGAATAATATCATAGTTGGTGTAAAAGTGCTTCACATTCCTGACTGGCCTTGTCCCTTTGGATCTGAAGCGAACAGGAAAAAGAAACAAGCGTTGTGAGGCTTAACCTTCATTCCAAAGGTGTTCCTTTGAGTTTTGTGGGGAGGACATAAAAGGCAGTCATCTCAGAGAGATCAAAGGCCTACAAATATAAATCCCAAAGTGTACCAAGTCGGATATGCTCAAGTGAGACAGAAGTCACTAGCTAAATTATTTAACAGTATGAGTAATGTTTTGACTTTGTGCTGCCACTTTTTATGGCATCTAAATCAATTTATTTCTCTAAATAGATCCTGGTGCTTTGCTGCAGTAACTGGAAATTACATTTGCCTCTTCCACTCTGTCAGTAAAAAATAAAATTAGCTGTATCACTTCATTATAAGTTTTAGCAAATTACATAATTAAGAAAGAATAAATTATTTAAATCTATGAAAAGGCCAAAGGTATGCTTATTTCTCTGAGGCATTACAGAAACATCCTGTAACTTGCAAATAAGGTATAACTTCTATTTTCCTAGAGTCCTAAATATGGCTTTTACGATTACCAGAATAATAAATAAAGAAATAAGTGAGCATCACTGAAACATGGTGTCCACAATCACTCTTTTCACAGTACACCTAGAATGTGGGTTTCACATCAGAAAGATATATTGTCATTGTACATAAAATGGGACTTTATTCTCCTTCCTACAGAAGTCTGTAGGACTCCCTCACATCAGTACCACAGAGGGCTTTACAGAAGAGCTGCAGGCAGCCCTGCCAAAGCACTTTACAATAACATCTGTCTCAAAACTCCCTTCTTTTCTGCCAGAGGCTATTTTCCTCAGAGAAGAGTAGGCAGACTACAGTGTGTGCACATACTTCAACTCCTCCAGAGCAAATCCTTAAGCTATCAACAAAGATGGGCTTGAGCCACAGCACCAGGCTGCTGGGGATGGAGCTAAAGAGCTCTCACATCTGCCAGCTTTGCAACAGGGTGGCAACCTCAGGCAGGCTGAGAGCCCATGTATGCTATCAGCAATACCTGCCCCAGCCAGATGCTGCTCACATCCCTCCTGGGGCTGTGCATCACATCCCTCAGGTACAGCAAAACTGCTTTGCCCAAAGTGCACAGAAAGGCACATGGAACTATGGAGTCCAAAGGCAATTTGCCTTTGATTAGAAGAGAGAGATCCTGCTGGAGGCTGTCAGAGGGAATTGTGAGGCCCTGAGCAGTGCTGGCTGAGGCTGCTGTGGTTTCACTGCTGTGTGTGTGTGTGCTGCTGTCACATCCCTGAGTCAGTGCAGGCTCCCTGTGCACATTTTGCAGAGCAGCTGCACAGCATCAGTGCAACAGCTGATGGTCCTGCATCAGCTTTCAAGTGCCAAACATCTGGAAAAGTGACTGATGGGAAAATAAAGGAAAAGCCATCTTCTATTTTTAGGTGACAGCATCCAGAGGGAATCTGAAAGGATTCCCAAGACCCTTCAGGGACTTGGAACTCAACAAGGCAGCTGTGAAATTCTTCCTTCTTGCATCCCAAGAGTGAAGAGGTCGTTACTGTGATCCCCATGCACTGACTCTGCTGGGATAGAAAAGATACAGAGATCTCTTTTCTGTGACAGTCCTACTGTTACCAATGCACAGCTGATGAAAGATCACATCCAGAAGAGTGATGGCAACTCAGGAAGTGTGGAGAAGGGAGGAATTGTGTGCAGGTGCTTCCTGGGAGGCACCACTGCTGCCTCCTGCTTGATGTCCTGGGGATGTGAAGACAACCTATGCATGAACAGCCCTGTCAGTGCCTCTTGTGAGAATGGGATGACATTTACTCCACAATCATACCTGAGACACACATGCTTTGAGTCTTCCCAGAAATAAACCAGGATTGTTACGGAGTCGTATCATTGCTAAAATGCGCATTCAGATTCACTTTCTTTGACCAGTATGTGTCCTCATCAACACAGAGAAACCAGCATGACTAGAATCACAAAATGCTTTTTTGCTTGATCAACTCATCCCCTTTTATGTTTGTTTAAGCAACTTAAGATTTTCTATATACAGAGCAGTATTTACTCAATTGGCCAGGCCATTTTAGACAGGCTGTGTAAATACACATTTTCACTAGAGGAAGAATAAAACTCTCTAGTAGAGAGTAAAAAATACCATAAATTCTAAAAGAACTTCCTTGTCAGCAGTGTGAGTCAAAAAATGTGACTAGTCAGCTTTCAGCATAGTTTGCCAGAACCAGAAAAAAAAGAGTGGAAATGCAGAGAACAGCTTGAAACACAGCTGAATTTATTTTAGAATAGCAGCCTCATGCAAGACTGAACTCAGAATGTGTTGATGCTGCTGGCATTTGACAGAAGATTACAGATTGTTCACATGGAAAATTATGGTAATAAAAGGTAAGCTGTGATTCTAAAGTGCTACAAGGCATTAATATAAATTCATATGTGGACACTTTAATCTAATTATAAGAGGTCTTTTTTTCTCCAGTTTTGGCATTATTCCTTTAGAACTGATCCAGCTGGAGCAGAGAAAGCCACTCTCATACAGGAATATGCATTTATATAGACAGAGCTGTTCAGCTATGTTCTTAGGTTAGTTTAATTGTGCTTCTGTAATTTCCAGGAAAGATTTGTTGGACAGAAAGCAGTTGTAAGTTATTGTTATCAACTTTATTTTTTATTATTTAACTGTGAGTACAGAATTTGTATTAGATGACATCCACCTACCTTTGCATTTGACTAACTTGTGAGTATATAAATAGCACTTGCTTGTTTTTCTCACAGTTCAAACCCAAGTAGTAGTATTTCACCCTTAAAAGAACAGGCTTTTAACATCTCTAGGAATAAATTAGTATAATTTTGAATCTTGAAAAATTTTCTCTATTGAACTTCTGTACATATATGAAGTTTATTTTTTTCCTAGTCAGCGATCCTTGGCAATAGGTATGTAAAAATTTAAATTATACAATTCAAATGGTTATTATTCAAATGACAGATGACAGATAAAATATAGTGAGGTAGATAGAAAGAGACCTTTGATGGTCTCTCATGAAAGACAAGTGTTCAAAATTGAGATTTCTGTATTTAATCTTACTCATCCTCTACCACTCTGAGATATAAAATATATCACTCACCCAGTGAGCAAGGTGTAGTTACATATGATACCATTATAAATCTGACAGATAAAAACATAAGCTATTATCATTGTACCACTCTTATTTCATATAAACATAATAAAAGTCGCAAAGTATTATTATCATTATTCCACACTAATGTGGAGTTATTTGGGGGTTTAAAATCCAACCCTACATCACTGTCGTAGGTAAACAACTTCTACATGTAACCCAGACTTACAGCAATTAAGACCTTAATGGGTGTCTTGAAATACCCAACCTCCTTTAGGTTTCAGTGTATATTATCTATCCCTTGAATAGTGTATTTTTAGACTGATATTTAGACTACAATACTGAGGACTGGGTTAGGCAGGAGACAGGCATGTGAAGAGGCTTCCTCAGAAAGAAAAGCTTTGTGTGGCCCTGAGGTGGTTTGATCTCCCACCTCTGTGTGCTTTATCTTCTGGTTTGTGAGCTGCATCATCCCAGGAGATCAGCTGTCTTAGTAGCTAATTGACTGAAATTCAGCCTTTAATAAAGTTTGGTCTTGATTTTTTAATCACTTTAAAGGTTTGGCTCTGAGGCCTGCAAGCAACACGAGGAGTGCCCTGGGACTACGTGAAGCCATTAAACACAGACTTGACCCATGCACAGATGAGTAAACCACTGAGAAAAGGGAACCTTCACATGTTGTGCTGGGAGGGAGACAAGCACACTTTCTAGAGCTCAGGAAATCAAGTTTTAAAGAAGGCTGCAGTGAGCTGCAATGAGCTGCAGACAGGACTCAGGGAAGTTCTCTGCAAAGCATATTCCACACCTCTGCTCTGCTCTTTGTGTTCACTGTGCACAGCAATGATCTTCTTGGAATGTTTGTTTTGCTTCTCTGCCTTCATCTAACCCTCAGCCCATTCCCTCAGTCCATTAATCTGAAGAGATTCCCCTGAATTAAAAGGAAACTCTCAAAGGATAAGGAGGATGATGAGTGCCTACAAGCTCAGAGTTCTCCATGGATATTGTGCTAACGATTTCCGTTATCTCCATAAAACAATGCATTAATAAAGCAACAATGGGGAGAGTATTGGCATTCCAATAAACAGGAATGAAGAATAATTATCACAGTTCAATATATTAAAGAATTAAATACTGGGATTCTTTCGGAAAACAAAAAGATGTAATGGGAATAGATAAACAAGTTAGTTCTATTGGGCCTGCCTGAGCCAAAGAAGAAATTTCAGCCCGAATCCTGCATTTAGTTCTGTGCCTACAAGAACAAGGCCTTTACTACTGAATTCAACAAATCCACGGTTTCACAGAATGCATAACCCTCTCTATGATGCCTAGTGAGCAAAACCATTATTCCTTTTTACATTAGTTTTCATTTTGACTGGTGTTTTAAGATTGTTTATCTCTGACAGCTCAACTCTCCTACAGAGCCTCTGTGGACACCCCAGTTTGAGCACAGCTATTCTGGCACAGCAGCCTGGTGAAGATGCAGTGTGAATTCGTTCAAGAGGGGGTTTCTGTCAACTTGGGTGTGGTTTTATTTTTCCCTGCAACATTAATCAAGCCAACAAATGCTCTCTCCTGCAGCACAGGTCTATCAGCAAGGGGAGCACCATTATTTTCACACTTACAGCTGAAATAACTGCTGGCAAAAGTCTGCAGTGCAGGTCAGATCTGAATAACAGCTGAGGGAGACTGTATGACTGATAATAAATAATACATGCTCTGAAAGCCATTGTAAGTTATTTGATTTGTCGGGTTTAAAGGGACACAGCTGTCCCATGACAGATTTTTACTCTTCCTGATAATCTGGTTTCTGTGCACTGTGCATAACCGTGCCTGGTAGAAACAAAACAGAAACCATTAGAGTGAGTTAATGCAGCAGCATTCTCACAGTGTGCATTTCTGATTGCAGCCAGCTCCCTCGGAGCTGCCAGAGAGAAACCTCACAGCTCTAAGCAAGTTTGCTGGTCACATTGCAAGCACCATCTCAGCAGCCTCCCCTGTGTGCCAAGCACGAAGCACTTCTTTAAACTTCTTTCCCATGGACTCCTCTACACAGATGCTGCAGGCAGATATGGTCTGGGGAGACTGGAGACAAGCCATGTCCCAGGCAGGAGCTGTGCAAAGCTGTTGGCAGGGGGCAAAACTAATAAACCCTGTGAGGGTACATCAGCTTGGGCTCAACAATGTGCTGAAACATCAGCAGAGCTCCTGGCTGGCTTAGAGTGTGATGAAAGCAGGTTCACATCTGCCTGTAAAAGACTGAAGGGTGTTAAAATCTCTGGAGGACAGGAAAACTGAAACTTTCTCAATACACTTTGAATATTCAGGACACAATGAAAATCAGGAGGTCTGCCATTATTAGTGGGATAATGCTTTGCATATTTAGGGATTCATTGCAATACAAGCAGCTGGAATATATTTTATTACAGACTGGGCTGTATATGCTCTTATATATATATTATATATATATTTGTTATTTTAAGATTATGCAAAATTCAGTTGCTTATGAGGAAATTTCCCNTAAAACATAGATTTCTAGGCTAATAAAAAAAAAAAAAAAAGAAAAAGGCAAAGTTCACTGTATGAAGACACTGCTGAGAATTTTAACTTTCTGAAAATCCTCTGGGGAGAACTACTTTCCTCCAATTACTAGAAAGACAACCTACAAATCACAGTTAGGTTGATGCCTAACTTGTAAATGGCTATGGAAAACAAAGAAGAGTCTCACTTTAGGCAAGTCTTGCTTATTCTGTAAATTGAATGGGATGGTGTTGTAACTAAATATCTTATAACACAAGTATAAGAGTCCAACTCACTTCTGCTTTCCTGACTCCTGGGCCCTTGGCACTGATCTCAGCAGTGCTCCCCTAACTGCTGTTGTGTGGGTAATGTAGCTCCCACTGCTGAGCAGAGTTACCTTCTAATGACTACTGTGTGTGATCAGTCACAATGCTTAAGATTATAAATCCATTAAAGTGAATTTGTTCTTCCTAATAGTGTTCTTTTTAGTCTTTGTTCAGTTACAACAACAATGGAATGGGGCGATGCATTACCTCAGCTCCTGGAGCTCTGCTGTGTCAAAAAAACCCCTTTCCCAGCATCTGTTACTGCTGGTCCACTGGAGTCTTGAAAAACCAAATTCTCAATTCATTATTTTGTCCCACTTGTGAGGCATGTAATGTGCCCACTTTATGACAGAAATATTCACTCATAGCAACCCTGTGACTTCAGAGATTTTGCTATACCTCCACAATGCATTTTGTATTTAATGTAATACAGAACAAAATGAACTTACACTTTACCTGTAAACAACTAGAATACAAGTTGTAGATCTGTTTCCATGCCAGTGATTTCCTGAAAGTCTAAAACAAGTAAGGAAAAAAGTAGTTTATTCTCATGTAAAAACCATGATGATCTGGACCTTGAACTGTGTTCAACCCAGCTAACAGAACTGTGAAAATATGCCTACTGAGCATCAAAGGAAAGCCGACACCTATCTAAAAAGGCCCTGAGTGCATTAATAAACCTTCTTGGCCCTGCCCAGCATCCTCAGGGCCTCCCTCAACCCCACCCATGGCTCAGAAGCCCCATTTCAGCCCAGCCACATGCTGCCAGTCCCTGCCCCAGTGATGCTACAATCCCACTGGTCTCCACTGGGAAATTTTGTTGAGTTGAGTAAGGCGTTTGTTCAGACCATTGGTTTAACAGAAAAAAAATATTTAGGTTTTAAATAATAAAAGAATAAAAAGATATCAGATGGATGGAGAAATGGTGGTGCTGATTTGAACCAAATATTCCTATGTTTGTTTCTTAATTTCTTTTCTTTGGGAAGAAGAAAATCCTTGGTTTACATTCATTAATACTTCTAGGAAGGAACTTCATCTTTCCGAGGGGTTATTAATGTTTCTGTGTGTGCAGAATAAATATAACACCACCCTCAATCACAGGCTTTCAGCCTCATTAGAGAGACATGCTGGGGATAGCATCTTGGCAAACTCATTAGGAGTTTCTTGTTGCAATCAAATTTGTCCTGACTTCAGTTGCCAGGGACATTATAATAGGGAGAACAAAACCTTGTTACAGCTCTTCCCCATTTATTAAATTCTGTTCTGAATGCACCATCTTTATTTCACAGAAACTATCCACGAAGGCTGATGGAGTGTGGAAATATCTATGCTGAAATGAATTTTATTAGTCAGTGCTGGACATAGATTAGCTTCATTTATTTCTTTGAAGTTGCCATGGTGTAACTCTAAGTGATAAACCAGGGATGCAGGAGGATTTTCTCTGTCCTATGAAGTGCAGAAAAACACAATTCTGTGCTTGGAGAACTCAGGGGCCTTCTGTCAGTAGCACAACTAACCTCTAAGTTTAAGCAATTTTTGTGTTATTGGGGACAAAATACTCCCAAAACCTTTGTCACTTCTATGTCTTATAAGTCTATTGATGCCAATGCACAAAGTTCATTTCCACAAGGTGAGCCACGACAAGTTCACTGCTGCGAGGATGGGTGAGGTTCTGAGGTGGTGCACATCAAAAATCAATTAAACCAAAAAACTTTCTGTCTTTGTGTGTGTGTGTGTAAAAGCCAAACACAGTTGAGAAGAAACAGATCATTTTGTAGATATTCACATTCATATTGTGTGGCACAAAGTGAACATAGGGATAAATAATGGAGAGATAGAGTTAACATCTTCCATTGCAATAACTTCAGAAGCCATCTGAAACAAATAAATCTTTTTCTTGAACAATATGAATTTTAATCTGATAGCTTGCAGCACTAATGATTTGCATGACTTGAACTGAAATCATTAGTCAAATGCAACTATAATATAAATTCATAAAGAGTTCCCAGAAGAAATCAAAGATGTTTTATATTATCTAAACCAGGTAATACAAACATTCTTATGAATTTCAAAAGACTCAAACCTAAGAAAAAATTCAGTGACTTTGAATCAATATTCAACAGCCAAATAAATTACTTCCTATTTGCATATTTTAAATCTTTCATTTAATAATCAGCATGTGCTGGAAAGCAATACAACACAATAGTAATACAAACTATTTTTAACATGAAAAGTGAATATGAAAACAAGAAATGGAATTTATTTTTGCAGTTGTGGTTTGCTTAATGGACGTACAAAACAGAGCATTTCAGACACTCATGTCAATCTGTTTCTTTCCAAGCCAAATATGAATTTGTTCCCCTGCATTGCATTATTGCTGACAAATTTGCCATAATTTGATATAAAGGCAACTTACAGAAATATTCAAATGTCTGCTTACTTGGCCTGCTTTCAGACTTTCAAAACAAATTCTAAATATGGAAGCTGCTATGCATTTTATTGCATACTCACTATTTCAAATCAGTTTTCAAGGACATATTCAGAGCATTCTGTTATCAAAAATTAGGATAAAAATGTGGTCTTCTTTTTGATGTAGAGAATTTGGTAAAGTCTCCTTAGCTATTAAGTCCAGATGTAGTAACCAAACATATAATAGGACAAATATTGTAACAATTTTCCTTGGAGAAACAACGAATGTTTTCAGTTATCAAATATTTTGGATAAAATACTATTATTAACTGTGAAGGACATGTTAACACTTCCCTTTTGTTAAAGAATTTTGATATTTTACTCGCCCTGAGTTGGAAAGGGCCACCTCAGCTGAAATGTAACAGTTGACAAAACACTGCTAGAGGGTTGGAAAGCAAAATAAAACGTGTTTGCACAAAATTGCCACTGAATGTTTATAAAAACCTGTTTCCCTTGGCACAACAACAGATAAGAAAAGTGCTACAGTTAACCACCAAAGTTGCACTGGGGGAATGATGTGTAACAGCAATGGGTTGGGAAAATGCAGCTGCTCCTTTTGAATGCCGCCAGTGGAATTGCTCCAGGTCCACAAAGTCCATTTCTTGGCAGGAAGCTGGACAGGAAATCTCAGAGCCCCCAAATAGAAAACAGAAGCAGGAACTGTTCACAAAGTTTATTGGGTATCTAATTCATCAGGGCTGCACACAAAAACAGCTAAAGACAAAACACTACATGGCTTTATCACAGTTCTGTTTTCTCCCCATCCTGCTCTGAACACCTCATCACAAGATGCAGTGGCATTAAAGAGAGTGCTGGGTTTGTCTTCAATCACTCTGGAACCCCTCTCTTCTAACAGGTAAGCAGTTTTATCAGGGATACATCATAAAATATCCTGAGTTGGAAGGGACCCACAAGTACAGTCACGTCCCGCTCCTGGCCCTGCACAGAACAGCCCCAAGAGTCACACCATGTGCCTGAGGGCATTGTCTAAACACTCCCTGAGCTCTGTCAGGCTGGTTCTGCGACCACTCTGGGGAGCCTGTTCCATGCCCAACCACCCTCTGCGTGAAGAATCTTTTCCTGATATCCAACCTAAACCTCCCCTGACTCAACTTCAGGCCATTCCCTCAGTCCTGTCACTGTCACACAGAGCAGAGATCAGTGCCTGCCCCTCCTCTGTCCCTCATGAGAAGCTGTAACTGCAGTGAGGTCTCCCCTCAGTCTCATCCAGGCTGAACAGACCAAGTGTCCTCAGCCACTCCTCACACGGCTTCTCGTCAAGGCCCTTCATCATCCTCGTGGCCCTCCTTTGGATGTTTTCTATTATCTTTATATCTTTCTTATCTTATGGTGCCACAATAGGCATTGTGAAAAGATGTCCAAACAGTCTGTGTAATTCGGGGCTTCTGAATGCTTATCCATCACTGGAAAGTAATTTGAGTTCACATATGCAATATATTTATGTAAACTGCCCAATATAGCACTTTTCATTTGTTCCTGTACAACCTCATCTTCTAATTTTTTCAGTTTAGCAAGACTATTGTTCATTTGAATCATATCCTCAAGCATACTTGTAATTTCTCCACACATTATCCAACAAGTCAATAAGTATTTTTTTTCATTTTATTGCTCCCTAAATGGACCAGGACAACAACAAATCCACCAGAAACTCTTTTGACTGTGAGATTTTGATCACTGATCTCCATTCCTCTCTTGCTCTTCCCTTTCACTAAATACTAAAGAAACCATTCCCAAGTCTTCCTCTAATCATTAACATGATTACAATTTTTATTGTTTGCACTCTCCCTGCATATTGCTGCTCTATAACCTTTTGGTTAGATCCCTCACACAAACACCATTTTTTCATACACATCTTCACTCATCTGGCAGAGTTTCCTATTTCTGTACTATTTTTTCTTCTCTTTAAGAGCTCATGATTTTGTTAAGGAGGTTTCTTACCAGTTTTCTAAATCAATTGGGGAGATGCAAACTGTGGAATGCTTATCGGAACAGCTTGCAGCACTGACCGTTGGATCCAGCTCCAGTGTGGTCATGAAAAAAGAATGACTTTTCTAAGGGTTGTTGGATATTCCAAAGTTAAAACAAGGTGAGAAGGGTGCAACTTTAGCTTGAATGTTAAACTGCCTCTCCTCCTGTTCATGACCACCCATCAGTTATTTGCTAATATGCTGTTAGCTATGTAGAAACAAGCTATATTGAAACTGCAATAATCCTCCAGGGTCAGCCTATAAATCCCTCTGGTGACCCAGAAACAATAGTTAAGACATTTCAAAACAGAGAATGAACACATGAAAGTCACTTCCTCTTTGCAGTGCTAAGTAGGATAAGCCAAAAGTGAATGATTACATCACTGATGCTGATACAGAAGCTCAATCCTTGCGATTCCATGCAGGCCTGGGTGCAGTCCATGGGAAGTCTCTCACTCCCTAACATGTTTCTAATATGGGTCCAACTCAGTTCAAAATACAAGACTTGGTCAAGTCCACTGCTATTGTTCTAACCCTTACAAAACTCACATTTTCGTGGAGGTGGTCTGGAGAAAGAAGCACAAACCAGCTGATGCAGGAAGGTGCTGCTGGAGTTCTTCTAGTCCACGATTCTGCTTAGAGCAGGTTGCTCAAGGTCATGTCCAGACAGATTTTTAATATCTCAAGGATTGAGCCACCACAGTATATCTGGACAGCCTGTTCCACAAACACTGTTCCAGTGTTTGACCCTCATTACAAAAAAATAAATGAAATGAAATGTCCAGTATTTCAGTTTGTGCCCTTGCCTTTTGTCCTGTCCCCAGGCACATTTGACAGGAGTCTGGCTTTGTCTTCTATGGGAAAAGCACCCCAGTGGATATTTATACCCATGGATAAGATTCCCCTGATCATTCTCTTCTCCAGGCTGAGCAGTCCCAGCTCTCCAGGCCCGCAGTTTTCTCCATGTTCCTTCTCCAGGTGTGTCTCACCAGGGCTCAGCAGAGGGGAAGCATCACCCTCCACCAGCTGCTGTGGACACTCTGCCTGATGCAGAGCAGGATGCTTTGCCACAAGGGCACGTGGCATGGTCAGCTTGGTGCTCACCAGGGCTCCCAGGTGCTTTTCTGCCAAGATGCTTTCCAAGAGGTTGCACAGGGTTATTCCTCCCCAGGGGCAGGAATTGCCACTTCCCATTGTTCAACTTCATGAGATTTCTGCTGGCCCATCCCTCCAGCCNTTGCTCAAGGTCATGTCCAGACAGATTTTTAATATCTCAAGGATTGAGCCACCACAGTATATCTGGACAGCCTGTTCCACAAACACTGTTCCAGTGTTTGACCCTCATTACAAAAAAATAAATGAAATGAAATGTCCAGTATTTCAGTTTGTGCCCTTGCCTTTTGTCCTGTCCCCAGGCACATTTGACAGGAGTCTGGCTTTGTCTTCTATGGGAAAAGCACCCCAGTGGATATTTATACCCATGGATAAGATTCCCCTGATCATTCTCTTCTCCAGGCTGAGCAGTCCCAGCTCTCCAGGCCCGCAGTTTTCTCCATGTTCCTTCTCCAGGTGTGTCTCACCAGGGCTCAGCAGAGGGGAAGCATCACCCTCCACCAGCTGCTGTGGACGCTCTGCCTGATGCAGAGCAGGGTGCTTTGCCACAAGGGCACGTGGCATGGTCAGCTTGGTGCTCACCAGGGCTCCCAGGTGCTTTTCTGCCAAGATGCTTTCCAAGAGGTTGCACAGGGTTATTCCTCCCCAGGGGCAGGAATTGCCACTTCCCATTGTTCAACTTCATGAGATTTCTGCTGGCCCATCCCTCCAGCCTGCCAAGGTCCCTCTGAATGGCAAGACACTCATCTGCTCTGTCAGCCACTCACCCAGAAAAGTGACTAGAAAAGAGGTCTATTCTGCCCAGAAAAGAACTGGGGGCTTCTAATCACATCTCTCAATTAACAGAATTACACCACAACAGAGGGTTTTGTCACCATTGTGTTGTGAGGAAATTCAAGACGTACTGGAGGACTATACAGAATAAATGTCCTTCTCTTTAGACTTTTATTTACAATCAGAAGGCACAAAGGGCTGAATCTTATAAGATCATGTCAGTAGAACTCTGATAGCATAAAGTAAACCAAATAGGTCAATTTCCAGTCATTTAAATTTTTGTTGCCATTTATACTTGGGATACTTGCCCTTTTTGTACACGTGCCTTGTCACTAAATGTGTCTATCAGCTTTATATTGTCAACAGCAGAACAGACTTTCGGAAAAAAATTACACAGCAAGGATTCTATTTTGTTGAGATGTTCTGGAGGGACACTACAAACCACAGAAAGGAAATCTGAGTTGCTTATGATGTTACAGGGATGCTGAGATTGCTAGGACAACCCTTTTAAATGTAGTTGCTTATTTATTTTTTATATCAAATGGGCTTTCAAAAGCTTTGCATAGTGTTAGAAAACAAAAAGTCACTCATCTATTTCCTACTCTTCTTCTCTTAAGAGTATGGAAATATATTCCAAAGTCACAGGGTGGAGTCTAGCATTGTGAATCCAAAATCATTTATTTCCACAAATATAATGGGAACTGGAATTTCCCTAACAGTTTTCAAACTCTCTTTTAAGAACAGTATTATTTCATCAGCTATTTGTTTTTCTTCTAGATGTTATGAATATTCTGAATATCCTCACATTCTTATTCAGTGAGAAACAAAGCTTCTTGGAAGCCCTGATTAGAAAGTTACTTATTTTATTGCCCCAGTCAGGATCTGAGCACATAATCTTCAGTAACAAGGTCTACAACTGTGTTAAATAACTTGTAGGTTCATGTCATACTGTGCTGGGAGTTTGTGGTTGCTAATGTGTAGGGAAGAACTGTACAGCTGAAAGACTCAGTTTGTTCTTAAATATTTCTTTGTTTTTCTTTTCCCTGTTATTTTTTTTCAACACAGAAGAAATTATGAGATACAACATTAGTCGGGATCAGATAATTAATCATGGCACTTTCCCAGGTGCCATATAGAGGCCACCAATCAAACTAATATATACATTATTTAAAAAATGATATAGTGCTTACATGCAGCCTGCTCTCCTCATCAAAGTTACAGAACAGAAATACACTGGCAATTACTTTGTAATGTTTGACTCTGATCAATTACACATTTGTGTGATCTACAGTGGTTCAGGTGAACACCTTCACAGATGCAAAATGGTGCCTTCTGAGAAATTCACAAAACAACTGGAACACACATCAAATCTTGTCAGTGTTTGGGGAGGGAGTGGAGTGAATCATGAATTAATTTTTGAAGGAACAAAGCCATTTAGATGTGAGCAGTCATTCAGAAAACTAAACATTCCAATGTTGCTTTGCTGGAATAATGAAGGATTATAAAAAATCCAAAATATTTGAGTTGAGTTAATGTATTACGCAGTGATATTTAAACATACTTGAAAACAGCCCAAGAGTGTAGAATTCGTGCATGTGGTGTAAGTTTCCAGTGTGCAGCAGGAGCTTCTTAGTGCAGCAGCAGCATCGGGGTCATGATGAAACATTGAGAATATCACTCACCAGGGACCAACTCCTCCCTTGACTAAAAGGCACCTTTGATGGGCTCTAAAAACCAGCTAATTTAGCCCTATGTGGCTGAGAGGATACTGCTCCAGTGCAGACGTCAGTGCACAGGGACTGGAGAGGGGAAATGAATATGCTGGAAAATATCATGCAGTTCCCCACAGCTGTCATTGTTCCTTTGCATCCTTCATTCTTGCATTGAAACATCAGAAGTTTCAAGACATGTCAAACTAAAATGAAGGGATAAAAGGAAGAGGGAAAATCTGTGTTGGTTTCTTGTCACCAGACTAACTCCTTCAGTGCTGAAGTTTTTCATTTGTCAGAAGAGAAAAAGTCACAGAGCAGAAAATACCGAGTAGTGAGGACATTGGATCTGCGTGTGACACAGCACTTTAGAAGCCTCTTGGCTTTTCATTTGTTTGCTTTGCTTGATGGCAAAGAAACAATAAACCAGTTACATTTATGTGAAAAGTGTGATATCTGGAGAAACGTTCTAGTGCAGGGTACCCATCAGCTGTGCAAACACAATGCACAGCATAAACAGGAAAACTCATATGTGAGTTTGAAAGGCAGCACTCATGATAATCCTTGGTACACTTTGTATTTATTTCTTCCTTTGCCCATTTCAAGCAAGTTCTGTATTTCTAAGTATCTTTACTCATAACATATGACTCATACCAAAAAAAAAAAGACTTTGTAAGGCACACTTCCTTTATAAGTGTACTCTGTGCCTAAATTTAGGGTATATACAACAATATATATTTTCTAGAAAACAGTAAAGTATCCCAGCTATTGTGCTGGGAAACAATTCTGCATCCTTGCTTCCTTCCATTTTTTAAGTCTTGTCACTTCTTTTACTGCAATAGCTTTTGAACTTCCATCTCTCTTCATCCAAAATCCTTGTTTCTCCCACTCCTTGTCCTGGTCCTGGGCCTCACCATAATGATAATTTTTTCATCCCAGAAAAGTCTGGTTGAATTCTCACTTTTGTATCTATTTCTTCGTGTTTTAGGAGTGGACCCCCTGAAGGTACCCTGGAGTTAGAAACTACTGATAATTGCCTATGTGTAATTGTGTAATTGCCTATGACAATTTTTTCAAAATTAAATTAGTTTACTCCTAGAGATTAAAGCAGATATGACCTAAAAATTATATTTTAATATTAATTTTATTAAAATTATTTCTGTACCATGACAGAAGTTGGGAAAATTATTGAGGTTTAATACTTTTTTGAGGAAACTGAGGCTCATTCAAAGTCTCTAAATTGGAGAGAGATGGATTTGAAGAGTGGACTGTTAGATGGATGAGAAAGTGGTTGGATGGTCACATCCAGAGGACAGTGGTCAGTGGCTCAGAGTCCCAATGACATCAGTGACAAGTAGTGTCCCTCAGGGGTCTGTTCTGGGGCCAGTGTTATTTAATATCTTTATTAATGTCACAGCAAAGGCATCGAGTGTACCCTCAGCAACAGGATTTTAGGGCTTTCAGGTGGGTTTACTACTGCTGTTCTTGTGAATATTTAAGTATTTATATGAAGTGAGACATCTCCAAGAAGTGGGACCCAAACGTTCCTCCCATCTATGTTAAGTAGTAGAGCTGAGATTTGAATTCATTTGCAAAAATCCAAGGGAAATACTTACACAGCAGAACTATTGCCTATACTAATGGGCTTCTTTCGGTTCAAATTCCATGTGGGACAAATAGTTCAAATTTTAATTAAAAATATCCTTAAATACTGACAACAGTAAGATTCCCCAATGAGTTCTACTCAAGTATTGGTCTGTTTTTATGCCTCCACTCCTTTCAGCAAGGCTCAATGCCAGTTTTCTCTCTTCCAATACAGCCGTGACATTTCTTGTCCTCTGTTCTGTGTTTTCTAACTTTTTCATTGCCCTTTTGAGCTTTTGGCCCTAAGCCTTCACAAACAAACTGTGCAATGCACCTGGAATCAAGGAAGAAAGTGCTGCATAATTATTAAGTTAAATATTGCCTCCTGACCCTTATAAAGAAATTTTTCATCTATTGCCTTTCCTGGTTATTTCCCAACCACCTGCTATTAAGTTAAACAGATAGGGTTGAATACTGCTTTTTCAAACAACCTGTAGCAAGTATTTGTAAATTATTACATTAAAACTCCCTGCCTGCCAAAGAAAAGCAGATGTAAATTCAATTCTCTTGGAGACCTAACCTCTGGTGGTGTGTGCCTCTCTCCATGGTCACTGCTGACTGCTCATTCTTGGGGCCTCCAAAAGCTTTCAAACAGCAAAGGTATTTTGTCTCCCATTGATTCAAGGCATCAGAGTTCCTAGATAATTCTGCCAAAGATCTTTCAGACACATTAATGTAATTTCTTTTGTTTAAAACCTGATGGTCACAGTGTCAGTTCTCAGCTGACATATATGGAAACATTAACTTTTGTTCTAGGTCAAGATTCATTAAGGAAGCTGAGACATGGCCTGAACTATTGCAAACTGTGTCTCATCTTTCAGTTCTCTCAACTTCTCTGTGACTGTAGTGCTACCTCACTCATTTTCTACTCATTGTTAGCTGTCTCTTAATATGAAGTTTAAAAGACCTAGTATACAGTATAGTGACCCACCAAAAATTTGAGCCACAAAATCTCATATTCATGTTGTACATATTCATTGAATCTGAAGACAGCAGCAATGTAAACTTAAAAAAACCCTGCATATTTATAGGGAACTTCAATTCCATTTTCACAGAATAAATGGTATTTTACGCTCCACACCATTTAGACCTCAATTTCTGTTCTAGCAAGCCAAGCTGTTATTTTTTGTGGATTGTTCCTAAGTCATTTATAATCAGGCCACGGCACCACTGACAACAGCACCTTTGAAGTCAGGTAGGGATTATTAATTTGCTGTGAATTTTCTGAAGAGCTTTATCTTCTTTCCATACACATCCATTAAAAGTCACAGAGGCGAAAATGAAGGTACCAGACACAAACAAAATTAAGCTTTCAAACCCTCTGGTTTCAGATTAATTCTGGGTAGTTCAAAAACGAACCAACCTTTACTTTTTAATGTGGAACATGACATTTTAGGATACCTGAAATGCACCTTCCAGGGGGATGAGAAATGAGAGCACTCAAAGGCTCTGGGCAATGAGCCCCACAGCTCCACGCAGCCACCCTTGGAGGGCACGGAAGGGAAAAATCATTACTTATGGCACAATTTTTAGCTCTCCACCAAAGACCACAATTACCGGTCTGTGTATGTGTCTGTCTGTGTGCATCTTCCCTACAAGAAAAGACTGTGTCTATCTATACGGGTTGGACACTGAGAGGAATTTCTTCACAGAAAGGGTGATTAAATACTGGAATACGCTGCCCAGGGAGATGGTGGAGTCACCGTCCCTGGAGAAGGTTAAGGCAAGACTGGACGCAGCACTCAGTGCCACGGTCTAGGTTGACACGGCGGTGTTCGGTCATAGCTTGGGCTCGATGACCTCTGAGGTGTTTTCCGACCTAACTGATTCTGTAATTCTTGGATACAAACCCATACAAACTTTAGGACTGGAAACACCTTAGCGNGGGGTCCCCCTGAGGGGAAGGAGGAGGGAACGCGCCCTGCCGCCCCTCGCCGCCCTCCGGCCCGCAGCCGCCCGGTGAACTCCTCTCCGGAGGGTTGTGCCATTTCCAGTTAAGCCGGGGGATAAAATGTGTGGAGTGTGTTGAACAAAGAAANGCAATGAGCCCCACAGCTCCACGCAGCCACCCTTGGAGGGCACGGAAGGGAAAAATCATTACTTATGGCACAATTTTTAGCTCTCCACCAAAGACCACAATTACCGGTCTGTGTATGTGTCTGTCTGTGTGCATCTTCCCTACAAGAAAAGACTGTGTCTATCTATACGGGTTGGACACTGTGAGGAATTTCTTCACAGAAAGGGTGATTAAATACTGGAATACGCTGCCCAGGGAGATGGTGGAGTCACCGTCCCTGGAGAAGGTTAAGGCAAGACTGGACGCGGCACTCAGTGCCACGGTCTAGGTTGACACGGCGGTGTTCGGTCATAGCTTGGGCTCGATGACCTCTGAGGTGTTTTCCGACCTAACTGATTCTGTAATTCTTAGATACAAACCCATACAAACTTTAGGACTGGAAACACCTTAGCGGGAAGCTCGGTGAGACCACGGCGGCCGCGCCCGCGTTCCTGCCCACCGGGGAGTGCTGAGCCCTGGGGCTGCGACATCGGGGAGCTCCCGATGGGGGGCGGCTGAAAGGATCACCCTGCCCCGGGGAGGGGTCCGATGGCCAACCTGCGGGGCCCCGGATCCCCGGGCCGGGTCTGAACAGGGACACCGGGGCANAAGAGGTTAGCGACTCTCTCCAAAATAGGCAGCTGATACATTTTTCTCCGAAGTTTTAAAAAACACCATCCCCCAAAACAAACCCGCAGAGCACAACCGCAGCCATCCGAAGCTCTCGTATTCCTGTTAAAACTTTTTCCACTGTCGGCAGGGTCACCCAAAGGCCTCGTGTGTGCTGGAGCTGCTGTGGCGGGACCGGCGGTGCGGCTGAGGCTGAGGGTGCTGGGGTGGGAAGGTGTGTTTGGGAATGAGCCCGACCCTCCCGGGCTCTGGGGGATTTCTCCCAGGCCTGGCGCTGGCAAGGGAACAATTCATCCACATCCACAGGAAACAGGAGGGGCAGAGGGAGCCACAGTGTTACCGCAGTTGTAGCTGGGTTTGAATGTTGCATGGGTTGAGGAGTGAGAGAACAGGCAGTGATTGGGCTTGTTGGGAACAAAGCAGAGAGGAATGGAGCCAGTGACTAAAGGGAAGACTGCAAGCACATGAAAATACTTGAAACTATTTCAACTTTTCATAGAAAAGTCCAGGAAGAGAAGAGGAATAGTTATGTAGTTATGTTGGTGTTCTAGATTAAAATCAAGACTTTAAATTTATTATTACTATTGACTGTCACAGAAAAAAACCCTAGTTGTATTTTTGTGCTCATTACCACCTTCTGTACCATCTTCTCCCCGTGCTGGCACCATTGTTGATACGGCAGTGGGGCTGGGTGGCACGGAGCATTACCCACAGCTTCACACTGACCTTTCAAACACTTTTTCTGATTAAGCTAGTTAGTAATCACATCTGTTTCCCTGCACCGCCCGAGGGATGCTGATACTGGCTCAAGGAAACGTGTGGTTGGGAGGGAAAGAGTTTTTTTAGTTGTACATAAATGAGTAGGTATGCGTGTCGAAGCCCTTGTTTTTTTAATGTACACGTGTGTATAATACACACAGACACACACACACACCTGTGTAAAGGGATTGTGCAACTGGAGGTTGAACATTCTGGCCCTTGTGTTGAACAGAGGGAGTGCCATTGATAAAGCAGTTGTGGGGGCGTTTTACAAGTGCAAGAGGTGATGAGACCTACCTAGTAAAGGTGACTGAGACTGCAAGAGTAGTTCTTGATGAACCAGGGGAGTGAGATTAGAAGCCAGAGAAGAGCGGATAGGGAACTTCTGTGTGAGAGTACTGCACAAACATGTGTTCAGCCATCTCACTTCAACTTCTTTTAGACTAGAAAACTTTATTTTCCAGAACAGATTAGGCTAGAACCTGGGATTCTGAGTATCTCTTGTTTTCTTGGAACTAGCAAATATCAGGAAACCTCTGGGTGAAACATGGGTTGTCCTTTTCTCACGCAAGGTCTTCCAGTTTGTGTCCAACTAGGGTATTAGCTCAAAACAGCAAGGCATTGCATCTGGTTGTAATACATGCACGTGTTGAGATTATAACTATAATCAATTTTCTTTTGTGAGAAGTGGATAGTTACACACAGAGTAACCATATTAATAGTGTCATTTCCAGAAACACAAATGGAGAACTGAAAGTTTTGAAGTCAGCTTTAATTCAGTCTCTTCATACATCTAGATCAAACTACAGTTGTCTATTAAATAATAACATATTGTTTATTGCATAAAAAATCCTGTTGTGCTCATGGTAGTAAAGAGATGAAGTATTTTAGTCTCATTCTCATTACTTTGGTTGTGTGATGTCAAAACATTTTCTCAATGTGACTCAAATCTGCATCAAATTCTGTTTTGACTATGGAATTACAAAATTCCTTGTATCTTCTGTTGTGCTTATCACCTTAGAACCTCAGTACTCAACTATTTCCCCCCTAAATTGACAAAACTCTCCTAAGACAAGGAAATCATCTTCCCATTGTACGTGAAGTGTGAAAGATAAAACTGTGGAGACTAAATCTGGTCCAGGTATTGAGTTCAGTTGTCCTCATTTATGTTAAGTGTACAGGTGCAAATAAATTGAATGGCCTATTTTCTATAGGTTCTAGGCCTATTTTGCTTTTGCAAATCAAGCACTCAGATTTTGGGAGAGGCATCCCTAAAATAATATGTATGTAGTTGCTGTCCACTTTGGAATAGCATTTTTAGCTGATTTATCTAGAGTAATGAATAAACTCTATGGCAAAAGCAGGATGAAAAATATACTTCAGGACAATGCTGACTTACTTTAGACTACAGCAGTGTGAACCATTTTTGTTTGCTCTGTCATTTAAAACAGCTCCCTTTTCCAGTGATCCTCTTGTCCATCATTTTGTTCTCCCTGCCCCCGTGACCTCCCTCACTTGTGATACTGTAACCATTTCTGTATCCTTTTGGTGAGGCAGATCACAGGATCAGTCAGGTTGAAAACAAAGACTTATTTGACTTACTGTTGGCTCTTACCTGGCTGTTAGAAATAGCTGGAGAGGCAGGGAACAAGAGATATGGTTGGTACCACTTATCTCAAGTATGAGTGCTGGGAAAAAAATTACTCATTTTGCCCCTCTGCTTCTCTCTTCCATTATTCCAGTGAATCTTATGTGTGTCATTTTTTCCCATTTACTCAACAAATGACACCAGATTCCTATAGGCAAGAATTTATATTTTTTTTGCACCATCCTGTTAAGACCTTTTGCTTTCAGTTTCTCAGCTCGGTCCTGAACTTTGCTGCTGGTTTTCATCTTGCTCTTTCATGAATTCCCATCAACTGTGTTTCCAGGATGCTGTCTGGTCTGGCTCGTGTTTCTTTAACGGTTATTTTCCTTCAGCCTCCAAAGACAGTCTACTTTCTTCCCCCCACCATTGCTTCCTCTCCTCTTGCACTTTATAAACAAAAGCACTTGAAGTGAGCAGTAGAGAACCCTAAGGAGCTGGCAAGGGAGAGGCCTGAATGACCTAATGTCTCGTCTGTTCTCCTGCCAGCCGAGTTCAGATGTTGGTAACTATTTGACCTTTTAAAATTAATCTGACAATACCCAGCCCTTTCCTTGTTTACCTTTGCTTGTCTTACTGATTTTTGTTAAGTAAAATTTGATACACATTTGTGAAGTCTGAAAACACTTAACTCATTCTTCTCTTCATGACAATTTTGATGGTGCTGATTATCAAGTAATCTGTGCTTTAATCAAGGTTGCCGAATGCTATTATTAGAATAGTTACATTTCAAAAGCCTGTCTTCATACTGAAAGTTAAAGAAACCACCTAACCACCTAAAATCACACCATGGATTTTGGCTTGCTAAGAAAGGACATCTGTTGAGAGCTCTTTTTTTGCCTATTTCAGGCTGTTGCTTATTTTTAATAATATATAATCATTATGTAAAGTAAATTTACCTTTGGATAAAAGTTAGGCATTTGTTCACAACTACATTTATAAAATCAAGAAGTACAAGAAATACATTTTCACAACCCAGTACATTGGAGTTAGCATCCAGGGCTGAGACTCCTGGGTAATGTAGTAGCCCAAGAAGTGTTGGCCATTTTCATACCAGGAATGCTGCTTTGTGTAAAACACCTTTGTGCAGCCTTTTTTGAACATAGATATCTTTACATGAGAGAGAGATAGACTATCCTCCAATTGCATCTTGAAAGATCTTTGAGATCCCTTGGATTTTACACATTTCATTGTGCATTTTACCTGTTCAGTGGAATGTTTCATTTAAAGCATTTGAATCACCATTCTCATGTTGCTTCTGAAGTTACTTTTGAAAGCTGGCATCTCATGTTTGAAGAGCACACACTCAACATACTTCCAGAATTTCATCTTAGTGGCCAGTCTGTACCAATATGATTACTCCAAGAGTGATCAAATTAAGTGATGCTAAAATCCAGAGACACCATGTGAAGTGAAGAATGGGAGTAATTTGTCATAGATAAAACTTAATCCCGGTGAAGTATTCATTTTGTCACCTGAAACTGCAGAAAATCTGTATTTGCCAGAACTCCAGGGTGGGTGAGATTTTTTATTTGTTTGTTTACACCAAGAATTGCAGTAATTCTGGATATTCCTGTTTTGCTGAGCTCTTTGTTTTCCTGTAGTATAACAATGGATGGACCAGTTTCAAGATTCACTTTGCAGCAATTCTTCATTAAAATCCCAACTGCTAAATTAACTGTTTAATGTAACTGTCTAAACTGTAATATTTATTATAATCAGCTGTATTTGTAAATGTTTCCTACTTGGCATTAAAGAATGACTGAAAAGGTGTGAATTTGTTAGCTCTCTGGTGTGAAGGCTGTTTATGGAATCCTAGCAGGAAAATTCATAAATAGTGGTTTCCTCAGACATGTGAACTTTTGCACCTGGCTGTATCTCTGGGTTTATCAGTGAGCTGTTTACTGACCTTGTGTGTATTCTTCAGGTTTTATTTGCAGACTATAAATCTTCAAACTATTTACTAAATAAACCTGTGAGGAGAAACAAGTTTCTGTTTGTCTTTCTATCCCTAGTCTCCATTCTCATGGCTATGGGGAATGGAGATGGGTTAAATGAGGTTTCAGTGTCAGAATTAGTTAAATCTCCTGCTGATTTTCCTATGGATTTCTCCTGTGGCTGCTGAAATAAGCACAGTCTGTGATATTTTATTTCAATACTGCTGAGCAGTTCTGAGTATCAGAAATGGAATGGACTCACTGTACTATTTCCTGTTTGCTGCTGTTGGTTGTCAGAACTGTGGGCAGCAGCAGAATAAAGGCATAGCCTAGTGAGTGTGCGGCTGCATAAGCAGCTTAACTGATCTGAGCCTCTCCTGCTGCCTGAAAACAGGAATTCTTCCTTTTCCACTCCATCCTTGCTGGGATTTGCATTTTGACTGCTTCCCTGGTGTTCTGCAGTGAACTGCACCGGAGACGTGATCTGCTTTATTTTAAAACAAGCAAGAAGGTGAGAAGGTGAACAAACTCATCTTTTATGGAAAGGCCACTTAGGGTGAACTGTAAAGAAATGCCCAAGCACAAGTTCATCAGATCTGCAGTTCTCAAAAATGGAAGTATCAAAGCACTTTCACTATGGCTGTTTGTTAGGAGCTCTTGGCAAAGATTTGATCAAAGTTTTCATCTCAATGTAAGAAAGAAATTTTTTGCAGTGAGATCAATCATTCACTCAAACAACCTCCCCAAGAACGTAGCGGAATCCCCATAACTAGAGGGGTTGTTCTTACAATTGGGCAGGGTGCTGGATAACCTCATCAGGACTCCCTTCCCCACAAAAGGTTGGACCAGACAGTCTTTTGACATTCCCTGGCTTCTCTATGGTTCTACAAAACTTTTTGTGTGGGTGAAGTGATCTGCATCAGAAATACACAAGGTAGAGATGCATCTGCTGATGGACAGCATGTCTAGGATCTCTCCAATGACCTCTGCAATGTATTACAAATGTAAAGGAGTTACCAGACCTAAAAAATACCAGTGGTGTATTTCTTCCAGTAGAAGACTCCTCCACTTTTTCTGTATCTTGGAGTAGGTGTTCAGCTTTGTGGGAGAATAGGGGAACACCCTTTTAAATCTTACAAGAACAAAATGTTGGACATTTTAGATTCTGTAGAGGATCTGTCAGTTATGAGTGAAGTTTTCAAGAGCTAACTGTATTTTATTCTATGTATGCTGTGTATGCTTTTGACACAACCAAGATAAATTACATCTTCAAATACAGTTAATTGCAAACACGAATTTGACACATTAATTTGGCATGTGAGTTTTAGGAATTTCAGTATGAACGTTGTCTGAATTGTTTTTGTTACATGTATTTTTGTGCTTCCTACTCAGGCAGAATGGGTGTTGTACTGACTCACTTCATAAGGAGTAGAAGAGCAACAGTAGAATTGTTGTTTCAGTTTTGGGAGCTGCTCTAGTTTTCTTATAGTGCTGGAAAGTGCAAAAGATTCTTTATAAGTATGACCCGATACTGGTAGGTATGGATTTATGCTGTCTGATTGATCAGCTGTGACTTAGAGCTTTACTGTGATACGTATTTCCTCATAAATGACAGTTTGAATTAGATGTTAGTTCATCTTCCAGTGTTTTCTCCAGTTATGATGTTCAGAATGCCTCCATCCTCCAGACCAGTGTGCTTCCTTTAGGAAAACTTCCATGAATTTAAGGTTTTCTGCTACTCCATAGTAGTTGATTGGAAGGGACTATGAGTAAAATTGTTGGACTAGAGGTCACAAGGGATGTAAAACGAGCTCCCTGAGAGGTTGACTTTGGTGGCAGATACAGTCTGGAAAGTTCACATTTCCTTTCTGTGGCTGTCCTGGAGAGCAGAGGGGCAGAGGAGGAGTCAGTGGGAGAGGGACAAAGCTGAAGTGCAGAGCACAGAACTGCATCAGCCGCATCTGGGGGCTGATCCCCAGTGGCAGGGAGGAGAAATTCCTTGGCTCCTCTTCAAGGCTGAAGTCAAAACATATTTTGCTGTACCCCAAGTGTGTAAATGAGCTTTGTGGGTAGGTTTGTTCAAATCCTACTCAGAAAAAAAATAAAGTGCAATGCAGTAAAATAATGTGTGCATCTTCCTGTGTTTGGAAATTCAGGTAGAGTTATGTGAGGAATAATGGACGTGGGTGTTGAGAGAGGGAAGTAAGAATATTTAGTATTTTAAATGTACTCTGGTGGTTTTCTGGTTTGTAGGGCTCTTTACCCTTCTGTTTTACTGCAGCTGCTCTGTGGATTCTGATGGTGTACAACTTTCTGTATGCTCATTTTATGCAATTCCCCAGTGTGACGGAAAACTTAATAAAATCTCTAAAGGAGTTGTGCCTCATTATCTTTTGCCTAGTTACCATATAATTCAATAAGATGAAATATGTGTTCATGACTCTTTCATAACTTCTCTGCAATTTGATTTTTGGTTGACTGGAAAATCCCATTAAAACATGCTCTGAAATGTTGTCATATATGCATTGCTTCAGGGGAGGACAGGCAGGGTGGAAATTTATATTAAAGCATGCTGACGGTGCGTAAATGCTTGGAAGAGAAGGCTTTGTTTGCACATTTCTATAGCTTAGTTTAGCACTTCACAAAGGAATTACTTTTTATTGGTTTGGGGTTAATTTTTCTAAATTAAATGGGGTGTTAGACATTGGCCTACCAAACAAGTGCTAAATGCAGTTTCTGTACGGGGCAGAATATTGGCTCATCACAGAAAAACAAAATAAACTTCATGAAGTAGTAGTCTTATGTTTGCTATAAAATTATTGCACACAAAATAAAGATGCCAAGGTGAAATTATCCAGGTTCCTTTTTACTGCAAAAATGCACATTCTGAGATCTAAAATCTTTCTGGGTTTTTTAATAGCTACTTGAAAAATACTGGTAGTTTGGAGAAGGAGTCTGATTTTTAGAAGTAGCTATTGCTGCTTGCCTTTCACAATATTGTAATAATTCCAAGAAAAACTTCATTGAGTTGAGGAAAACCTTTTTCAAATCTATGGAATTGTCGGGTCTCACTTTTTCTGTGAAAAGAGCAGATTTGAATATTGGATACAGATTAATAGAGTTGTAGGCTGGATCTTGTACAGCCAGTTTGTGTTATTGGAAAATCTGTAAAGATGTTATTTGTGACACTTGGGTCATGGTTTTGCTTTATAAGCCGTGTTGGGGAAGAAAGTATCTGTAAGAGTTTCAGAGCAGGATAAATGGTATATTGTTAGCTTTGATCTTCTGACCTTTTCTGAGCGGACAAACACTGTACCTGTAATGAAATCACATTTTTGTGAATTGACTGTGCCCAAAGACTGTTCCTTGGCCCTTCTCTCTCATGGCTGGAGAGGTATAATCTCAAATAAAGGCAGTACTCTTTACCTTTTTTTTCCTTCTCTACCTAACCCATATATGCTTTTAAAAGGCAGAAAGCACTCTCGTACTCTACTTTTTGCTTATCCTGAATGCTTTCATGTGTTGTTTTGGGAGACCAGGGACAATGAACAAAGGAGATTGTAGGTAGTGAGTAGGATCTTTAAAGAGACCACTTGCCATCTATCAGCTCAATTTCTGGTTGTGTCATGGTATTATGTGCTGATATTTACTCCCCTGGACCTAATCCAGTTTTAAACCACTTTGGAGAGAACTGGATGTAGTTACCCATTCCATACTGGGCACTGGACTCCTTCTCTCCTTTTACAGCCAGGTAGTTACCAATAAAAGCTGCATCTGGAGAACTGTGTTACAATAATCACCAAATCTCACCCTCATGTATTGTTTTCCTTTTTATTTGTTCTAATATGTTTCTACTTATGTCCTGAACAGTATTATATGGCAGCAAGTTCTATGAATTATACACTGTGAAATTTCATGTCCTTTGCCTTATTTACATCTATCAGCTGAGGTCAGTGGGTACCCTCCAGTTTCTCATTTTGTTAGGTGTAATGGTTGGCTGCAGTGTGTTGCAGTTAGATCAGCTGAGTGTCTGCCTTCTCTGAACTGAGAGGTTTGTTATACAGTGATGATTTAAACACAAAGGATTTTTTTGCTTTCCAAATAAATAGCAACATGTAATTTTTAATTCATATACAATGCTGTTTTCAGCTGAAGTTGCTGAACTATTCCTCAGTTTGTTGTCTGTAAAGCAGCAGGAGATGGTCTGAACTACAAAATCAAAGCTGGCTTGTTCATGATCTACAGAACAGATGCAAATGTTTCATTTGTATGAAAACAGGGACAGAATGGGGAGGAAAATAAAATGAGTGCACATTCAAAGCTCCTAATTTTGGGAGGCTGTGAGTGAAAACATTCTGCAGCATTCTAATACAGTTCATGTTGTTTTTTTTCTTAAAAAATGCTAGCAGGTCCATTGGTTATTTTATCTAACTATAAATTTTTAAAAATAGATCATAGCTATTCAATAAGCAGCTGTCCCTTTACTAGTATAACTTTTATCAATGCATTATTTAACACTTCAACCACCTGTAAATGTGCAGCAAAGGGATCATGTATTTTCTCTGGCTTATTATGTACTGACTTTGTGTGTTACTTTATGATTTTAGAAGCTGGTAACATTTTGGAGAGGAAGTTATTGGAAATATCAGAAATGGTGATCATAAACTGGATGTTAATTCTGTAATCTGTAATTTCAAGTTTCCACTCCTTAGGGGTGTGTGGGATGAATGTGCTTTTTTTGTCTGGGGAGGTTTTTGGGGAGGTGGGGGCTGTCTAAGTTGTCTCATAGTTCCTGGATTAGCTGTCTCTGTGTGTCTCTTTTCCTGGTGTTTCTGAGAAACCACTCCAGTATTTCAGGTTTTTAGCCTTGGACTGGGCCCTGCGGTGTCCTGTGTATTAGCAGTATTTAATTTCCATGTCAAGAACATAACTTTTGAAGACAAAAGACAGGCACGTAGACTGCTTCAGAAATCTCTTTGACCATGGTGAGATTTTTTATTTTTGAGAGGTTTTGTTGTTTGGTTTGTTTTTTAGTTTGAGGGAGAGTCTCACAGTACCTTTGTTTTTGTCAATTTATTTATCAGAGTAATTTTGTAGCTTCACAGAAAGCTTTTCCCAAGCATTCACTATCACCCCATTACAACCTTTGGCTCTTTACTGAAGAATCATTTCTATAGAGGTTCCTTCCTCAGCTTCTCACTGCTGTGAGTGTGGTCATACAGTGCACGTTGGGAGTATCTGCAGTGGCATTTTGGTTCAGATTAGGAATCTCCCAGTTGTCACCACTTATTGAGCTTTGGTTTGCATTGCAAAAACACTTCAAAGTACTCAGACTGAGCTATTTTTGGATGAAGGTAAACCAGAAGATAAACTCCAAGAGCTGCAGTAACACTGCCAGACAGCGCTCAGCTCATGAAAGTAAATTAGAGCTACCCCAAAGTAAAATCCTTGACCTGTATTGTTTAAGTGTTGGGTCCTCAGCACCAGCTGTTGTGCTCTTCAGGTGCTCTCCTATTGCCCTGCATTCCTGGCTAATGTGAGTGTAGTCATGGATAGAGATAATTATTATGCACTTAGAGGTTATTATTCATGGCCACTGTGATTGCTTCAGATAAAGAGTCCAGCTATTCAAGTCTAAGTTAAAATAGATGATATCAAAGTGGCTGACAGGTTGGATTTGTCAACTGGCACCCAAACACTAATTAGGTCAGGGAGCACCAGATCTACAGTGAAGCTGTGTTCCTGTCTCTGTTACCTTTTCACCTTTTCCACTATTAATCTAACTTCCCCTCCATTCCCTAGCATGCTTATCCTTGTTATCCAGATGCTACCCAAAATCACAATATTCTGACATCTCACATGTGCTGACAGTGCTCTTTCCCTGTTCTCATCCCTTTAACCTACTTGAGTTGCCCCTTTGCAAAGGGCTGTGAATCTGGTCCTGGACATGGTGTTTGCTTCCTGACTGCTCTCTTTCTGCTGGCAAAATGGATAATGATTTCCTGCTGCCAAAGGCGCTGTGACTGCTGAGATACTGCTGCAATTGGTAAACCCATCTTCACTCCAGTGACAGCATTAATGGGTTTTCTCTGTTCTTCTTGGTCATTGATTTTCATGGAAAACGTGTGGGAGCACAGAAGAAATATCAGTGTCAGATTTAGTTAAAAGGTACTGGGGGAGGAGCAGAATGCGGAATAGATAAGTGACATAGCATCAGTTTTGTGTCCCAACAAAATCAGGATAAAAACACAACCTACTGTGAAAGCTTTATTTAATTGTTCATCATTCTCACTTGAAAAAAGGAGAGGAATTGGTTATTGTTGTATCAACATTTCAATAGATTATCAAGTTAACTACTCTAAATTTGAATTCCTGAGACACAGAAGATTGTCTAACCTAAAGCAATCTCTTCTGACAGTAGCTTACAGAAGAGTGAGGTGTCTGAAATTCTACCCTGTAGACTGCTGGGAAAGGCATAGTCTCTTAAAGATTTGTGGAATTCTGGTTTCCACACAGATGGTTATGTAAGTGTTCAATTACATGTCCCAGGAATTGCCCCATGTGGTTCCCAAGAAGTTTTAAAACAATGCAATCCACCAAAATTCTCCCTCTCTGTAAAGAGAATTTTGTTACTTCTGCCAAATGTCCTGCTTGCCAAGATGGATCAGGAGAATGTTCTTGTTTGGTTTTGAAAGGGAGGGGCAAGAAGAGATATCTTAGCTTATAGCAAATCCCCCTTTGAACCTCTGGAAGTAGACAGAGAATAACCAGCCAGGATATTGCCACAACTTATACAGAACAAACCACTGGGTGTAGAAGGGGTAAGGAAGTTGAGGCAGAAACTCAGACTCAGTCTCTCCAGCTGCAGTCCTGGGGAGCTTCCTTCGCTCTGCTAACAGGGTGGTGTTGTGCCCTGTGCATGCTCTTTCCGTGAGTAATGATCAGTTTCATGGGGTTAGGGTGCAGTAGCAGCCTGCTAAATACAGGTTCCTCTTAGTGATCTGGTCTGTGGTTTTGGGTGCTTAAATTAATGATGATGTTTTATAATACTGTAGTCAAGTGGCACATACAAAGCAGAAGGTTTTTCAGCTCTCTGTTTTACTCTTATCCTTGTCCCATGTTGTCTGGTATGGGATAAATCTTTTGCATCCATGTCTCATTGAGTAGTTTTCAAAGTGTTCCATCCCTCTTTTTTCCCCACCATATTCCCTGGAAAACCTTGCTATTGCAAGCAAACTAAACTCAATAAATACAAGATTCTCTCAAATCCTATGGAATTTCTGTTCAGAGAAAAATCAATCTATTTTTCCAGCACTTGAATCCATGTAAATTCTTTGGTACACTTTTCTTGAGGAGAAAGCACTTTGGAAGTAGATAACAGTAAATGAAATTGTAGCCTTTCCAAGAATGTAAAAGACATGTGGTGGGAGTGGGATTTTTAGGTAGGCACATAATACGTTCAGAATGAATGGCTGTCAGATAGTTAAATAGCTACACAGGAAGTCAGATTGATAATGTTTTAATATTTCTTCTAAACAAACCTCCCCCAGGAGTGTTCCAGTTGTTGCATTGCACCTGGTTTGGTGCAATGAGGAGCTAGAACAGGGGTGTTTATTTTTAGAATGAATGTCTACTGATGTTTTAGTTAGCAGTGTCCCTGGAATGAACCTGCTTTCATAAAAAGCTCCAGAAGAACCTAAATATTTATTACTTTTAAGAAATCATATAGCTCTATGGCTTCATGAATTGTAAAGATTACAAAACTAAAGTTAACAACTGTATCACTTGGCAGAGTTCTGTTGCAGAATGAAAAAAGCCACTTCTCCCTTCCCTACCTGGACGCTGTCATGTGCACCCCTGCCCAGCTGGGAGAGGAGCAGGGGGCCTTGCAGTATTTTAAGTCCCTTTGAACACAGCAGATGATAAACTGAGGGAAAATACTTTACATCAGCCTTACTTTTCCTTCCCTTTCTACTCTCTTCCCTTAAGGACTCACTTTGTTCTCGATGTTCTGTATCCTCGGAACACATGACAGTGAGTGAGAACAGTGCAGGCAGTTTCTGTGCCCTCAGTCAGATCCTCTGTCCTTTAATGGTACGTGCTGCACACGAGTTGCCATTAAACTTGGAGTCAGGAAATGTACCCTGAAGAGGTGTGTGCCTGCCAGGCAAAGATGGTTATCCTAATAAATGCAACAAAATCCTGCAGAAACGCTGTCTTAAGACAGCGGCTTTTAATGCTGAAATTAGTTGTTACCTTCCCAATTTGAGAGCTTGCCACTGCTAGAATATGATTACTGCCTTTGGAAACATGTATACAAATATTCTAGGCTTTGTGCTTATAAATAGGGTATGCAAGATCTGGGTACTTCCAGAATTGAGAAAAAAAAATGTTTAGGTTAGTTGTGGAAAGAAATGTACAGCTTGGTTTGTTACTTCAATATTAGTTCCTTAAACTTTCATGCAAGTTGTTTCTCCTTGGTAAGAGGCTGCAGCCCTTTGGTGGAGAGCAGGGTACTGCTGGTAAATAGCAGGGGTATTATTGGTGTCTCCTGGGCTGTCTCACAGGCTTTAAAACTCAGTGTTTCCCACTGAGTCATTATAGTTCCTACTAGAAGTGTGTGCTTCATTGTTCTGTGTTTTGTTTTTTAACCATTCTGACAGCCAAGCAGGCAGGCAGGAAAGGTCACGTGTTGGTTGGATCTATCAGCTGCCATTAACTCAGAATTGCACACTCAGCACTGGTATAGTGCTATACAGCTGTCCACTGTGTTGTCACATATCTGAGATGATCTATAACCTTATAGAAGGTGGATAGAAGAGGCCTTCATGAAACAATAAATATTGGTGATATTTAGATACTGTCAGGGGTATGGGGCCTCTCTGTGTTTGTTCTTGCATTTGTGTATAGAAAAAAAACCCATTGCTTTGCCACCATAGGGCCATCATAGGTTTCAGTAAGGTTTGTGAAGACTTAAAAGCAGGAAACTTAAGTAAAGAGTTGGACAAAGGAATAAATGAGTCAGTAGTAAGTCAGGATGTTCATGTGGTGTGACCAGCCCTATTCTGCTTTATTAGCTGGCTTATGACAGTAAAAAAAGATTTTTGTACTTGTCTTCGTTCAGTCCATTCTTCCAAGCCACCTTTGAACTATTTACCAGTTTGAACCAAGAGTGTCAGAGTAGAGGACTAAAGTATAATTAAACTCCATCCCTTTAGGGGAAGGGACTGTTAATAGAGAGCAAAGACCCAAGCGATTCCTCTTCAGTGAGAGAGTCTGTTCTTGTCTGTGTAGTAGCAGGGCAGCCATTGCCTGTGTCCTCGATCAACCTCTGGCCCTGTAGGTTTTTGGGTGTCATAGAAGGAAGCTGTGTTTTGTGGGAGCTTGGAAATGAAGAAGTTTGAGAGGAAAGTCAGGAGAGGAAAGTCAGGAGAACATAGAAAAGACGCATTTGTTGGAGAATGGGCATAATTAGTTCCAGGGAGCTTTGAATGCTTGTAACTGCTGTAAGAATCTAATGTGGGTTGATGAAGGGAAGTTTCTGCACTACAGCCACTGACTGAAAAGCTGTGTTTGGTATTTCCTAGTGAAGGGCATATTGTTTCCTTCTATAATGAAGGAGGTAACGTGAAACATAATTTGTGTTCTTCAGCCATGCTTTCTTTTGTCGCTAGCTCCCAATATAATTGCCTTTGAAGAAATTAAAAGATGTTTTGTCTTCTGTGTTTTCTTTTTTCTCTTCTGTCATGGGTTTTCCCCAGTTTCCCAATCTGTGTGTGTGAGTCCTCTGATGTTTATTCCCCGAGAACATGATATGCCAAATTCCTAGTGCTAGGTGCCAAGGCAGAGGCAGTGACTTGCTCTGCTCCTGGTGGAAAACATCCCATAGCAGTGGGGAGGCACCAAGTCCCCCTTTTCCCAACACAGTTCCAAGTAGACAGAGCCATCAGAGGAGCTGTGACTCGTGGATGTGGATGCTTATCTTCTGTTTTGCCTTTTTTTTTTTTTTTGAAGTTCAGTTGAAACAGTATAGCATTAAAGACTAACTTAAATTATTGTAAAGAAAAATGACCCCATTCGAGAGGGAAAGCCTAGGATGGTGTGTTTAATTCACTAACATTGCTGCTGCTTAACAGAGAAAGGGAGCACCCTGTATGATGCCTCTTCTATTGATGTGTATTTATTTGGGAGGCTGTTGCTAAATCAGGTGTTTGAAACTGATGGGTTTAATAAATGGCAAAAGAAAATAACAACATAAAGGGTGAAGAAAATAGTTACACCACTAGCCAAATCTTTGATGACTTGTTAATAAGTTCCTTCATCACAGATACTTGGGTAGTGACAATGTGACTAATCATTGAATGACACTAATTTTATTTTTATTCAAGAAGCAAAGGGCAAAGGTCATTTGTTTTGGCATAGAGTATACTAAGAAAAATTCTGGCTATTAAAAGAGGTTTTATGTATATTCTGAAAAAAAATTAAGCCTTCTGTCAACCTACAATACTTAATAGCAACAAGTTAAACACTATGGTGGTGAGATTTCAGAGTGCCTTAATGTCTGCTCTTTATTCACGTTTATTTGCCTTTACAGAGATTTGATGAACTGGCTTTAAAATCAGTTTGCTCCTTCATCCACACCTTGTAGTCCCAATCCTACAGTTTTGTTAGCAGACTGGGATGTCTTCATGGAGCACCATTCACCTCAGCAGACCCTGCAAGTACTGCAGTCTGCTCTTGCATGACGAGTTATGGTCTTGGGCAGGCCAGGCTGGAAACATTAACTTTCCCTCTTTGTTTATTACAACAGCCATGGCCAGCCTTTTTTACAGAAAGGTTTGCTTATGAGGGTTTGGATTTATGCAAAGTGAGGACATCTGAATGGTGTGATGTGTTGATGTGTAACCTGGCCCCTGAAGACTGGTGCTAACCCTTAGGAGTAGGTAATTTATTAATAAAAAACCCTTTACCCTCGTGGTGTTCTCCTAACTGGGTTAGGCAATTGCACCTTTCTCTTACTTTGCTGAAAGGTTTTTTTTTCCTGACTTTTCCCAAACCAAAAAAGACTCCAAGGAGCTGCACTACTCTTGTCCCTCCAGATGCAGTTCTTGTTGGCTCTCTGCCTGTGGGTGCAGTGAGCTTCAGGCACTTTCTCGGCTGAGAGCATCTCTTGTCTGTTCTCTTTCCAAGATGAGGTACAAAGCACATGTAAGTTCTTGTAGGGCAGGTTGGGATCCTCTCATGTAGTGCAAGTTCCTTTGCCAAATCACAGGTCTTGTTCTGCCCTTGAACTTTATGCAGGCGTCCTGTTTTATCAGTAGCTGACTCTGAATGAATTTCCATGTGTTCATGCTGATTTCAGAAAATCTGATCTATAGACTAAAGATAATGAGTTGACTTGATGATCTCTGAAGAGTGAATTTAAGTCTTAGTTAAGGTATAAGTAATTACAGTGGAGAATGAAATACCTTTCAAGTTCAATTAGGCAAAACAGGTTGCATTTTGTTTGAAATTATACCCACCCTCTTATTTCATATTAACATTTTTGATATTCTGGATTTGTAAAGCCTTGAAAAAGCCTTGAATGTTAAAGCATTCACCATTTCAAAGGTTATCTTTTTCTTGGATAGAGTTCTTATACTACTGAAGTCAGCCTGTATGCAGTACTTGTACAGCTCAAAAGAGGGATTAATTTTGGTTGTGGAGTTTTGAATACTGATGTATTTGTATCAGTATTTGGGAATCAAGAGAAATTTGTCCAAGTTGATTGTCATTCACAAATTCAACGGGATGTTTCCTCTTTTGTTTACAGACGTGATATTTGCAAGTTCCCTGCCCTGGCAGCAATCACCATGGATAGTGGTAAGTTTAACCTAGTTATGAGTGTGTATTATTCCCTGTGAAGTGGACAGTAACACACCCCAAAACTGTCCTCTGCTCATAATCCCAGTCTCTTTGCACAAAAGATGCCCTCTGGCATTTAACTGGCTTTGCTGTTACAGATGATGCAGATCTTTGCCCACACTGAGCTGAACTGGAGCCATGCTACTGTTCTGACAGAGATATTACTTGCAGACCATAAAAATAATCACAGACTGATTGTGGCCCTTTGAAAGCTGGCTGCAGAATGAAGACCACAGAGCTGAATTTCCATCCTTGAGTACTTTAGTTTTAACTGTTTTTAAGCTTGTCTTTCTAACTCCAGATTCTCAGAGCAGAAGTCACTTTTTAAACTTTATAAATAAAAGCACAAATCATTTTTCTCCTTCCAGCCCCATTCAAACCAAATGGATTTATTAAGATGACCTACAGAAAGATTTAATAGCAGCAGCAGCTTCAAATTTAGAGCTGAAATGTTTATTTTTACTATTTAGTATTGATTTTAGTGTGGTTAGATGTTGGTAAGGACTCCAAAAAAGAACTTCAATAATGGTCTCAATAGAGTTGGTTTTAGTGTCCAGGCTGCCCCAGGCCTTGCTTTGGTAGTACTTCAGTGTCTCAGAATACTTTTCCCACACTGCTGCTCCCTGCTCCCTCTATCACTACAGACCTAAAACCTGTTTTTTTTCCCTGTGACAGCTTCAGCTGGCAGGCTGCAACATATTTATCCTCTTGTGTCTGTGCCTGGCTCTGGTTCTGATTGAATTTCACCTTGGTAGAGTATCCATTCACTGTTGTGAGAGCAGGCTGGCTTTCCAGAGGATGTGTAATAAATTGATCTGACTGTATTGTTCTCTTCAATAATAATAAGTGAAACTAAGTCTTTGGAAACTTTCTGATATATAAAAACTTGGTAAAAGCCAATTATTACAGTTACATACAGAACATAAGCATGTATGAAGAAATAATGTATTCAAATGCATTAAATTTGGTAGTTGTGTATCTTCATCTATAGCCTACAAAAACTGGGGAAGTAGAAGAGACTTTAGATGATTTGTGTCTTACATAACACCAAAATAATAATTTTGACTTTTATCTCCTTAAGACAGTGAAAATGTGACTTATCTTGCTTCATTTTTTTTTCTTACCACATGCAAGTCTTCCCTGATTACATTCAGCTCCACAGTAACAGCTGCAGTGAATTAAGCCATGCTGTGGCTTATCTAGGTGGGCATCCAACCCAAAGTAAGCTTTTTGCACCGTCCTATGCAACTATAACTGAATATCTACATGATTATGGCCCTGGAATACGAAGAAGTCAAAGTGGGTTCTGCAATATGGTTTCATTATCTTTTTTTATAAGATTCATCAGGCAGTACCTGATTCTCATTAAATCCCTGTATTTCAATTGCATGTTTTTATTTCTTTGATACATTTGTATTGACTTCTCAGTAGGATTGTGCAAAGTATTAAAAATGTCACATCAAAACAAACTATTTAATATACTTCCTTATTTTTCCAGCCTTGTAGGGTCAAAAGGCAGTCCTGGTCTGGATTAGCCAGAGATTGTTATTTGTCAGATACATTCATAATTAATATGGGATGTAGTTTATTTTCCTCAGCAGGCTTTTTTTGTCTCTGTAATGTGTGCATTTTGGATACTGTATTGTAAGAGGAGACAGACTTTCTGAATATGAATTGTTAAATAAAAACTTTGAGGGTTTAGATAGTCATATATTGTCCATTCTTGAGCTGAATTAACATTTTGCTCTTCTTCATCAATGCATTTTGAATCAGATTGGCTCCTTTTGGAAAGCTAAAGTATTACCGAGACATTCATACCAATATGTATCAAATGCAATACTTTGTAACATACCAGCTTTTAAACCTTTTTTCTCTTTGGAAACTGGAAAGCGCATGCAGAAACAAGTGTTTATATCTTGTTTCTGAGAGCCAGAGTCTGTAAATCAGGCTATTTTCAGCTACCTGCATTTCCTGTGGTTTTTTTCCCTCTGCATTCAATACAAAGCTGTCATCATTTCTGTCATTGCTCTTTTCAGGGATGGATTCCAGCTGTGAAATGAAATTCTCTAGGTTTTATCTGCTGGAGGAAGGGAAACTTAATTTAAAGTGCATTATCTACTCTTCAGTGCCTCTACATATGGGCACTCTTCTAAGAGTCTGGCCTGACACTTGTTCCCTTCAGGAATGCCCACAAGGAGTTGGGGGAAGTAGGGAAAGCACTGGCAGTCCATCCCCAGGCATAGCTGTGTGCTGCATTCCTGACATGGACGAGTACTTCAGCTCATCATCTTGAGCTGATCACTGAGGCATGAGGCTAAAAGAAACCAAGTTATTATAGAGAAAAGTGAGGGGAACTGTGTGGGAAGGGGAAAATAAGCCATCTTTTTCTCTTCCATTTTTAAAGAGATTTCTGAATATTAATTTCTAAGTTATTTAGTCAATGAACTTACACCATAGGAGATGTCCATGTGCATACCTGTGGTGCTGAAGAAAACCAAATTTGCAGTTGGTGCAGTTATAGAGTGGGTTACTCTGAACCCCTGGCATCCTCATGAGCAGGGTAATTTGTGTGATACTTGTATGTAATGTATTCAGCTGGAACATAGGAGTCAGTGGTGTTTTGGGATTCAATCTTCACATCATCATTTAATCCTTTACAAAAGAAGATCACTCTCTAATGATTTGTATTGAAGTTGTGACTGACTGACCCTGGGTGGGCACCAGGTGCCCCCTAAGCTGCTCTGTCACTGCCCTCCACCATGGAATCTCAGCTCTGGCTCCTGCAGCACCTTCTCCACTGGCATGGGGTAATTTGCTAGCAGCTTCTCACAGAAGCCACATAGATCCATTACAGTAGTATACAACAAACACTAAACAAGTTGAAATTAGTTATGCCTAATTATGCAAATCAGTGCTGGCAAGTGCCACCACATCTTTCTAAAGTGAAAACATAGTAATTATCTTTGTTTCCTTGCTGTCCTCCTTTTATAACGTTAAAAATCAGATGATTAAGGGAAAAAAGAATACTTCAGACTAACTATAAATGAAGCAATGTACAAATGATTTTTTAGGCCAGGAAAGTGCTACAAGTACATTAGTGTGGCAGAATCATTATCCCCTCTTGCTGGCACTGAAAGGCCAAGAACAGTGTAGCACTGACTTGATGTTCCTGCTTCCTGACCTGAAATACCTGGAGAATTCCTGCATCATGCACTGCAGATGTGCCTCCTGGGTAATTCAGCCTGATGGATTTCAAAGTGTTCCCAGTTACTGCATATGTAGAAATCATTGGGTCAGAGAGTTTAATGGAAAGCTGGAGCATCAGAAGAAAAGAGATTGCTTCCAGCTCTCTTCCTTGGACAGCAAACTAAGGGAAGCAAATAAAGAATACCTGTGTCAGAACACTGGTTGCCTTTTAGGATTGTTTCATTTGATTAATCAAATAAGGTGAGGTTTTCTGTATGAGTCAAAAAAATAGAAAGAGGCTACTTCCCCCCTCTCCATGAAAAGGGTGCCCATTTCATGGTTGAGATTTCTGGAGTGAAAGGAGCAAGACTGCTTCAAAGTTGCTGAAGAAAACTTACAGACTTAAACATTGATAAATGCAGCTGTCTGGTGTTTGTGACTCTGGGTAATAGTCATAAATATTTATATCAAAAACTTCAGAGCATTCTGGCTGTGATGCCCTCAGGCAGTTGCAAATATCATTTTGGATGTTGACAAGCAGGATTTGTTTGTTCTGTGTCAGCTTGAGCTGAGCATGTGCCTGTCTCCTCCAAGGACTCTTCTTGGGCACCAACTCCAGTCTTGTTTCACCACACACGACTATGATGCTGAATTGAGTGAGGTCTGTGCATTTATGACATTTTAGCAGTAGCTACTGAAATTGCAGGCCCAGCTACTTAAAACAGTGAGCAAAACTAGGAAGGGCCTTTTATCATATCAAATAAAGGGGAAGACTTTGAAAAAACTTTTTCTCAAAGGCTTATTTTCTTTGAGCAATTCTAGCATGAGGTTTTGGGTGTCTATTTTAGAAGTGACCTTTGTTGTCTCTCCTCTTCTTATTCAGTGTTCTTAACAGAGGACAAAGCCAACTCTGTGTTAAAAAGATACCCAAGAGCCAACACGTTTCTGGAAGAAATAAAGCAAGGTGACATAGAACATGAATGCAGAGAAGAAATCTGTAGCTATGAAGAAGCAAGAGAAGCATTTGAAAATGAGGAAAAAACGGTATGTTTTGTTGTGTATGTAAAGATGAATGGGCTGCATTGATAGTAAACTTTTGGGTTTGCTGAGTGCTTGTGTGTTTTACAGCATTGCATTAGATTTGGTTTTTGCGCAGGGAAATTGTGCTGGTAAGGCCAGTGATTTAGTGGCCAAAGTGGCACCGGGAACATTGCAGATTTCTTCCAAAATTTACACAGGTGACATATTCCAATGGCTGAGCTCTACATCAAAATTAACAATGTAAAGGCATACTGGACATTTTAAGTTCTTGCCATCTCTTTGTTGGGGGTCATAGCTGGGGAGATGGACAAGGCTGGCATGAGAATTTTCTGATTTATTAAAATGAAGTTGTAGGATGTGTAGTGTCTCTTCAAAGCTGCTGCTTTCTGAAGTGGAAAGTGCCTTCACACGTGTTTTTTCTACCTCCCAAACCTGGCTTGGTGTGACTATTCCTAATGATAGCTCATTGTGTAATTAAGAATAATGTGTACAATGAGACAACTTGTATGAAATTCTAACAAAATATCACTTTTGCTTTTTGTTCCAGTCACTAGAGAAAATATAACCCTAAACATGTTGTCTCTCACTTCAGCTTCTTTCTCCTATTTAGGAATCCTTAATGCTACAGTAATTCCCATTTCCCTTGGAGAGGTATTTGGGAAGTAGTAAAATAGAAATAATTACATTTCTTCTCTGCCACAAGTGGTGAAGGAGCTTCCAATAAGGTCCTGACGTTTTATCCATTTCCATTGCTGTATCCTTTTTCCCTGGCTGCTGTATTCTGCTGTGGGGAGCTGCTAATGGGCTGGGCTCTGCTAATGGGCAGTCGTGCCTGCCCAGCCTCATTTACTTGGGCTTTATTTAGTGCATTCTCCCCAGCAGTATCCATTCACACAGCCACTTAGTAATACTTAACATCTGTGTCCCAGGAGAAGGGAATGGATGCAGTAGGCTGGGAATATGATACAGTGTATTCAGAGAAACACAGGATCAAAGTTTTCATAGGATAGATAGACTGGAATTCAAACAGGGGCTCTAGCTTGTTCATCTCATGCGAACTTTTTGTCTAATCTCTCTCTTTGATATTTTATCTTGTCCACTTGCTTCTTTGTTTTTCTGCAGTCTTCTGGGCAGGTCTGCAACATGCAGATTTGTAATATTAAAAGAATATCAAGGAGTTAGTTCCCTCAAGTTATTTGTGGTGCGTGAGGTTTTTAATTAGCATTGTGTGTGTCCAGTGTGGGTACATGCCATTCAATATTTCCAAGACAGGCTTGGGAATTTTGACAGATTCAGAATTATTATTTAAAACTATAAAATTAGTTATAAAGATAAAACTATTAGGTTAAACTAGAGCCAACAAGGAAGAATTTGCAGGACTTTGTGGGTAAAATTAAATATGAAATTCTGTGTTGACAAATGTAATGCATGTGGTGGAATTGGGAACGTTCATTATAATGTGTGATTAGCTCTGAACTGAATTTGGGAAGATCAGAATTTCAGTTTAGGAAGACTTCATTTTAATGCTGAGCAGTCAAACAAAGCCAAAACAAAATAAAAAACCCCTGAGTTCCACAAATCTGAAATAAAGGAATGGGGATCAAAATAAAGAACTTACCCAGATCTTAGGTGTGTACAACTCTCATCTCCCTATGTCTTTTAAAGCAAATTAGTAGTTGAGGAAGGACCAGAGAAGTGTGACAATTGATCAAAGATATGGAAAGACTTTTATAACAACAATAGATCATAAAATAATTGAATCAGGGAATATGCGATGATATCTGTGAGATAAAGGCTGAGCTGAGGTCAGTCACTTGCCATCCTTCTGACAGCAGAGCTGAGAGGGCCTCAAAGGAAACTGGAAAGGTGCAGGTTCAAAGCAAATAGAAGTCTCTCCTCACCACAGCTAATAGAGCTGTGAGCTGCTTTGCCACAGGATGCCTCAGATCCTAAAAGCTTGTGTAGGTTCAGAGAACAGTGATGTAAATGAAGGGAAGATAAATCAGTCTGGAACCATTAATGAAAAGGAACCAGCTTTGGCTAATGGAAGTTCTTGAGGTACAAATACTTGCAATCTGGGAGAGTATCCCTGCCTGTGATTGAACTCTTTCAGCAGTCTCTAATGATTATTGTCAGAGAGAAGTTAACAGATAAGGTGAGCCCTAGGTGTGATCTTGTAAAGCTGTTTATTGGTGGTGCCTGTAGCCTGCAGGCAGCACTGCATGTGGTCACTGGTCAGGTGTCAAAGGTTGTCGGGAGGCTTAAAGATTTATTCAGAGGTTACTGTGCAAAGTATCTGAGTGTGATTGTAGGGCTGATATTAGTTTAATTTTCATTAACTCATTTTTTTAAATTAAACTGCATGAAGATTTTTTAAAAGCTGGAAGTGGCAGATTTTCATTCCTGTTGCAAATTTCCAGTGAATTTTAAATATTGCAAAAATTACCAAGTTCTCTTTGTTGCTTTATTCAAGCAAAACAAACAAATAACTCTAAAAAGCTTAATAAGCAACTTGTCAGTGCCAGATCTAAAATCAAGTGATTGAGTAAGACTTCCAGTGTCAGTCTGTGTGTAATTATGGATTCTGGATAAATACTCATAAGAGAAGAGGTGAATCTTTTTCTGCAACTTGAAATTGGGGACAGACCAGAAGGAAGGACTGTAGCCGGTGCACTCACTTCCCCTTATTGCTCTGTTCTCACTCTCTGCCTGATGAATACCAGGCAGTCTTCTGACTGGCTTACTATCAGTCCACCTTTAAAAGAAGGCAGAAAATTGATAAAGGATCATTTGAGGCTGACAATGCTGCCAAATGTAGTAAAGGCCTGTGCTGAAATTCTCAAGGGGGTGTGAGTCTCTTGACCTCCTTTTGGACCCCTTATTTGATTCAGCATTCACATCCAGTTGAGTGATACTGATTCTCTTCTCAGAAGTATTACAAATGAGAAAGAAAAAGAATTCTGGAAAATTTTGCTGTAACTGTCTTTGGGATACCTTCGAGAATTCCGTTTCATTATTTCAAACTGGATTTGCCAAAGCACTAAGGTATATTCAGAAAAATAGTTCTTGGCAGGAATATATGTTAGATGTTTTCTAAGTCTTTTCCATTGCAGTTATCTGATTCTGTGGCCTGTTTAAGTTTTTCAACCTTATAAGGCTTTTACACCTGGTATTCCCAGTTGTACAGCACTCAGGGATAAATGATTACTGAAGTGTCCTTTTCATTAATCACAAGTTAGTAATTTTGTCAAGCAGAAAGTCCCTTTTGTTGTTGGTTTAAGAGATCTGCAATTGTGGGAGAGATGTTTGTGCTGTGAGTTTTCCAGCTTCTAAATTACTCATTAACTTTCTGTATGAATTTTACAGCTACTTTGTAAGTTTTCAGTCTTCCCCCTCTTGGTCTCTTTCACAGCAGTTTGTACAAGTCTTCACACCATGCAAATTCATCTAAGTTACCCTTGGCTTTGTTGGGCAGGGTTTGACTCTGACCATATGTCTTGTACTCCTCCTGCACCATCACTTTGCTCTGCAGTGTAGCTGTGGGGCGGCAGAGCAGAGGGAGAGCTTGGCAGCTGTGCAACTCAGACCTGAAGGATGAATTTCCTGCAGCTCCTGTCAATTGTGGCAGTCTGGAGCTAAAAGTCTTTGTGTTTCTCTTGGAGAGCTGGCTTGCAAACAGGCAAGCTGGGAACCTGGGATCTAGTATGCTAACAAGGTTATGCTAGTGGGGTTTTGTGGGGTTGCTTTTTTCTTTTCCCCTGAAAAAGAGCATTTAATTTTTTTAATGACTAAGCAAGTATTTCTTTCTTAGTGTTTTTCACCTGTGTGCAGAACTTTATTCCTCTGTCTTTGTAAGATAGTGTTAGACCTAAAGTAATTTTTGACCGAAGAGTGGGAGGTGTCTAAACTGTCTTGAATTTTCTTTGCCCTGCATGTAAATGAAAGAGGACATTAAACTACTTTCATCCTTAAGGCAGTTTAAACTCTTACTTTAATCTCTTTATGCATCTGTCTGGTCACATCACCAAGTCAAACATCCCCAAAGCAACACACTCTGTTCTGCACTAAGTGCTACCACTCTGGGAGAACAGAACAGCTTTTCTACTGCTTTGCTGAGTTTCAGAGTGCCAAGGAGAGTTGCTGTTTCAGCTTTCTGAAGAAGATACAGAGGCATTTGCTATAGCAGATAGATCTGACCTAGAAGTAACATGGAAACAATATTAAAATACCAGTCACTACTTGCTTCCCTTCTATTGGAGAAGGTGCATTTCCTCTGCAGTCTGCAGCACAGAATAGATTGTTAGGGGAGAAGTGTGGTTTCTTCTTTTTCATCAAAACTATATTTCTCCTCCGGAGAGTCTTTAAAATGACATACCCTTGCACAAGATATTTAATGACTTTCAGTAAATCTTTGCAATTTTGGTCTTAAAAACAAACATTGTACCATTTTATGTCTTTGCTGCCACTGAGGCCACAGAACAGTGATGGGGGAAGTTTGATTCCAGCACATCCAGTAGCATTTCATAATCCTAATTAATCCTTTTCTGCTTTTTTTGGTTAACAATATATTCTAATATTCCACTAAGTAATCTAGTTAGCTATATTCTAACCAGATGCAAAAGTAAAAGGTATTCTTAATTGCCTGATAATCTGGTGGGGAGAGGTTTTTTCATGCAGAGATCCCAAAAGTCCTCAGCCGTGCAGCTAATGGCATTTTTCAGTGTTAGTTCCCCCCAAAATACATTTTTCTAAACTCAGAACAGTAGGTTTGGGGTTCACTGTGGAACACACATCAAGAAAGGTCCTTGTAGAAAAGTATTTAGAGCCCATCTTCCCAGACTTTCTTGCTTTGTTTGAAGCCAATGCCACATGACAGAGCTTAGATGATTTGGACCTGGGTTCATATCAAAGAGGAGCATTGTGACAACCTGCTTGTGGTGCCAAGCCTTAAAATTTAGGGAAAATACCTGATCGTGGATTGGTGTAGGAGTTGAAATTGTTTTGGTTTTTGAATTTTCACATAGACATAAGAACAACTGAATTTATCTTTGGGAAAGAAAATTTACAGGACATTCAGTTGTTTCAAGCACGTGGCATTGCTCTTAACCTGAGTAAGTTCTGATCCAGAAGTGCTGTGTGTGTGTTTTGCCCATGGTGTCTTGCCTTTGCACAGGGAAAGTTTGACCTCTATGATTCTAGAGGGATTGTGCTGCTTCTGGACTCAAGCTGCCTCTGGGATCAGTTTGGTGGCATTTTCTGTTTAATGCTGATCATGTGGCAGCAGGCCTGAACTAAAAAAAACCTGATGAATCTGATTTGTCTGTGCATCAAGTCAACCTGCAGCCTGAATACATCATTTAGTAGCATCTGAGCAATGGCAATTTCAATTCTACTTGGTGACTATTTTATAAATAGTTGCATGAAAGGTGTGCTGTCATTTAAAATTAATGTGATGCTGGCAGGAGCAAGATGGGTTCAGGTCTGTGCATTTTTAAAGAAAACTAAAGAGTTCAGAGTTTCTGGCATGGACTGGGGGGTGTCATTAACTACAGTTTTTTTGGGGTTTGGGCTTTTTAATTATACTTCAATATACTAAAGTATACTAAATTATGACTATAAAACCTGGTGGAAGTGTTTCATAGTAGGAGAGACATTGCAGGTGAGAATAGCTACTCTTTTGAGGCAGGGTATGCCTTTCTTTTGTACTGTTTCTTTGTAGCATTCACTGCAGAAGAAATTGGATGGTAACATGATATTTGTACTCCCACTTTGTCATATTAATGCAGCAAAGAGGACTTTCAAGTATTGGTGTCCCCCTTTATCTTTGTTTTCACTTGTTCATATTTTCACTTTATGTTCATTTGTCTGTAGCTATACTGTCAAGGTTTCTAGAACATAATAACCTGTATAATAATCTCATAGTTATGGAGCTATTTTTAACTGTAAACAGAGGATCTGGATCAACTCAAAATAAGCTGACAGCAATTGCTGTATGAGCCAGAGGGTGGGGCATGTCTAAATTATGATAACACAGTGCAGCACAGTTGTGCTTTGCCAAAATGATCTGTCATTCTGAGCCAGTGTTTCCCTGTCAAATTGTTCTAGTGTATTATTGCAATTTTAAAACAAACAAACAAACCCTTAACTTGTACCTTGAGTAGTGCTGTCAGATTCTGGTCCACCATATGGCCGGTGTGCACACTGATAAGGCAGGGCCTTTTGAGATATTTTTTTCCTGATTTGTTTTGTGGTTGGGTTTCTTTTCTTTGTGTATCATTGCTTAGTCCTGTCTGTGCTGCATGTTTGTAAACACTGAGTTCAGACACAAGAATCTTAGAAGTAGTGAGGAGTTTGTTTGAAAAAACCAAATCCGTTTTGTATCACTAATCACATGAGAAGAAAAATTGAAGGTTTATGTGTGCTTATCCATGCCAGTTCTTATTTTAATCATCAATATTTGAAATGCCTTTTTTTTCTCTTCATTCTTTAAAACAACTTTCTTACATTGCTTGTTTTTTATTAACTATGTACTAGTTTCTGACATGTTGTGTCTTGCTCTTCTAGAAGGAGTTCTGGAAAGTCTACAAAAACGGACTCCAGGGAGAAAGTAACACAGGACATAGCTGGTATTCATTTTACCTTGCATTTCCATTAATCATTGGCCTTTTTGTTATCCTCATTGTCATTTTTGTCATCTGGAGATGCCTGTTTAAAAAGAAAATGCGTAGGCAGTCGGTGTACGTGCACAGGGGAGCCCACGGAGCGCTGGGCGATGGTGCTGATGGCAGAGGGCCCCTCCCGCCGCCCCTCAGCATTGTTCATTCCCCACAGGAGGAAATGTATGAAGTCAGTGGGCTCTCTCCAGGAGGTCTGAGCTATTCGGATGCACGGTCAGACTCAATATCCACAAGGCTCTCAAACTGTGATCCTCCTCCTTCCTATGAGGAAGCCACTGGGGAAATCAGTGTGAGAAGAAGCGAAACTGAACAACATTTAGATCCACCCCCACAATATGAAGACATTGTGAATTCCAGTTCAGCCAATGCCATTGCACTAACTCCCATCGTCACCAGTACTAAATAAAACAAGAAGAATGCCATGGACCTTGTAAAAATCTGTAATCATTTTGTAGCACTTTATCTTGGCTTATTATGCATTTCTGTAATTTAATGGACTTATATACAATTAATTTCACCCTTTTTAGGTTCACGCGTTCTTTGGGTTTGGGATTTTTTTTCCCCTATAGAATGTTTTAAAAGATAAGGAATCTGTATTGAGAGTGTGGTGCAGATACAGATGTGGTGCTCTGTCATATTTCTCAAAAGTACCTCTGTTTTGAAGGATATCACTTGTTTTATTCCAAACACTGTCCATATTCCCCACAAGATTTGTGGGATCCCCCTCCCCTTTCTTACTGCAGATTGTCAGAATTCCCTGCAACAGGGAATCCTTAAGCAACATTTTAATAGTTATTTACACTAGAGGGGACTGATTTTGCAGTACTGCCTCTTGTCTGATTGGTTCCTTTTCCTCACTTGGATTTTTGTTACATGCTGCACCCTCTCCTGGCCCTTGGGAGGCTGGGAGCCTTTGAGTTCAAACCAGGATCTCATGCAGAGAATGCTGGTGCAAGAGCAATAATTCCAGAGTCTTAGCAGGAGAGGTGTATTGTAGGGCTTTTGCTATTACAGCTCACAATTCTGTAAATGCTTAGAGGCTGACAATTCAAGACACTAACTGGTGAATTTAATGGTGTAAGTTTTTGTCTGTGTTGTGCCTTTCCTGTTTTCCTGTCTGGTTTTAGTTTTGTATTCTAGAGATGAGAAGTGTGCATATGTTAACTTGAAAGTTCATGCAACAGAAGTACTCAAGAGTGGATAAAATCCTGATCATAGACTTCCTACTGTGATTTGCACTGGGACCAGGATGTAATCTATAAGCACATACACCCAAAGGCATTACTTTCCTTTTTAAAAGGGAAAAAGGAAAGAAATTCAGTGTCTGTGACTTCTTTTTTTCCCCAGCTATGAAAACCTTCCTCAAGGCTTCCCAGCTCTGAACCCCTTCCTCAAGTTCTGATACTCTCTTGCCTACTCGTATTTACCTTGTGTGCACCTTGTACTGGTGCCAGTGGGAATTCTTTGCAGAGAATATAGATATCTTTTTTTTCAACAACAAATACTTATTGCTTATCCATTCCGACAAGGAATTCTAAGAACATGCAGGCATAACCCCAAGCATTAGTGTGGAGTGACTTTTTGAGGCTGAAGAGATGGATGCAAGTTATTTGCAGGCTTGTACAGAATTTTATCCACCTAGTTTAGGTGGTACAAATTCTAGTGTGGTGATTCTTTTTTCACAGGTTGATTTAAAAGTTAATTGCTTGATTTAATTTCTGAATATTAGATTTCAGTTTTCTTTCTTCCCACACCAAGTAGTGTGGCATTTAGCTTAGTACTGTTCTGTGTTATACTGATCAATTAGCACCAACTGAAATTTGTTGAGCCCTGAGGGATTAAATAATGTTATTTTGGCTTTCTTACAATAGAAAACCAAACTGTCTTGTTTCAAACACCCCAAATGAAATGCCAGTGCCATCTGTTTGAAATTGCTCTGAATGTCCTTTTCATGGGGACTTGGCCCTTCTTTTCCCAAAGGATTTTTATGGAAGGAGACTGGAAGGAAATGGATGATTATAGATGGGTGTGTAAATGCACACTTTGGTAAGAATATGATCTGATGTATTGACAAGAGGGGTCAGGAGTTCTCATTTTTGGCAAAGAATAGGTTACCTTTGTTGCCTGCTGGTGATCTTCAGCTGCTAAGGCAAGTTGCATTTGAGATAAACCCCTGACCCAGCTCCTGACTCCACAGTCAAAACTGTAACTCTTATTTATATTAATTATGTATAATAGATATATTAAGATAGGCAGATAAGTACAGTATGTTTGGACACTTGTAGTAGAAAATGCCTGGGTTTTGTTTGAGGACTGTCAGACCTTTTCTTTTGAAGTGGTTTTAGCTCTTGTGAATCCTGAATTGCCACTGGTGGAAGTTCAAGCTCCTTTCACACCGAGCAAGAGTTAATAAATACACTGCTTTAGGCAGATTCACCAGAACAAAGTGCCTCATCCCAGCGTGCAGGAGCCACCTCAGAAAGAGCTGGTGCTTCAGTGTCTGTGCCATATTGGCATCTCCTGTGCCTGCCAGCACAGGCAGTAGTTTCAGCAGTAACTTCCTTATCAGGATACAGGACTTCCCTGTAGGAAACACGTGGAGATCACCCATGTCACACATTAGCTTGTTAAGCAGCTGTCATCATCCCCTGAACATGGGCAGTCTGCTTTCCTAGTTTAGGGATGAGCTGGCTTTTCCCTTTTTTCTGTGTTTTCTTTACTCTGTATTCCACTACCACTATCCTAAGTTGTATATGTTACTCTATCCTGTTACTGTGTCCTGTAGATACTTTTATGTGCAATCCAAAATTGATGTTTGCCATTCCAAAAAAAGTCACAACCAAAAACTTAAAGTGATCTATAAGTTGAATTAATTGGACAATGCCTTTTCCATGAGTACATGAGTATGAAAGCTATTGTGGGCTATAAAATTATGTCTTCTTGAATAAATTTAATATTTAAACAAAACCTGTGTGGGACAGTTGTGCAAATGCATTTCCTCTGAGACATAAACAGTTTTCTCCATGTTGGAATAGTGTCAAGTTACAAATTGTTTTGTTCTGTTTTGTGAAATGTGGGAAAATAGCTTAGTCTTGTGGTTGGCTTTTCTAACCTGATTGAAAAATAAAATTTTATTTGTACTGGGATTTTATACAGCTTTTTTTTTCTTGTTGTTTTACCTATCCTGTAATTGCATTGTCATGCAATAAATATAAATTTATAGTTGTACCTCTCTAAGGTTTTACAACTCTGAATGCAGTGCTGTCTTGACTGATGATATGAATAGTCAGGATGCTGCCTTTCCCACTTCTGAATGTAACATTGAATTTCATCATGTATTAGGACTGAAATGATTTAGCTACTAAAACTAACTTAAAGGTGGCGCTGTTTTAAGAAATTATGGAAATTAATGATTTGCTTAGATGATATTAACATTAGTGAAGGTTGTTCTCTCTTCACTGGATGTAAATAACCTCTGATTACAGTATTGTGTATTTTAAAGGGGTTTGGTTTACATTAAATTATCCTATTTAAACATTTTTGCCTATGTTTATAGAAAATTTTTTGTAACATTTGTTTTTCAATATGCTAAATAAAAATTTTTAAGATGCCTCTAATGTTTCAAAATATCAATTTTACACAACTACAGTGTGTATTCACTTTGTGTATTGAAGTGTTCTTTTAATTTCCATTGTTCTATGGACTTAAAATAGTTTCATGGATCAATTGTTTTGATGATATAAAATACAAATATCATTTTGTTTGCAGATAGGCAAGTCTATTGTTGCAAAATTCAGGCTCAGTTTTAATCAGAGCTGTGAATTTGTATAGTTTCCAATTTTGAATAAAGCATTTAACACTGAGATGAGCTCATTTGCTTAGAGTCTGGTGTTAATAACACCAAGGTTGTGGGTTCAATCCCTCTAGGGGCTGTTTGTTCCAGACTTGGACTTTATGATCCCTCTGGGTGCTTTCAACTCAGAATATTCTGTGTTTTGTTGTAGCCATAGCTAAATAAGTCACAGGCTGAGGGAAAGGAAACTAGCAAAAAATGTTGAAATTAGAGGACTTAATTTTGAAGTTCCCTTCAGCCACTTGAAAGTGATTACAGTATTTCATGTCAGCTCTAGGAATGATGAATTAACAGAGAACAGAAACAAACCCAGCCTTGTGTAATGATCCCTGCTGGAAACTGAAGGTCTCCATTCCAGGCAGCACAAAGTGTGTGTCACCCCTTCCTGCTCTGCTTGTCAGGATAAAGTGTCCCTGGGATTGTTCACCAGGGCAGGGCCTGTGGGAGAGGCTGGAGAAGCCCAGAGTGAGGTTTGTGTCTCAGCTGTGAACTCCAGTGCAGTTTGGTGCTGCTCGTAACAAAGGGGCAAAGAAAGGTGCTTCGAGCAGCAAAGAGCAGTGACTTTCCAAGCTGTCAGTGCACTTTGTGGCCCCATGCTCCCCTTGGGAAGCTTTCATTTGTGTATCCCAGGCCAGCACCATCCAAACAGGGTGCCAAACTCTGCCCTGGGTTAAGTGGGATTGCTGTGCACACACACATTTGTGTCCTGGTCACACATCCATCAGCTCAGTCTGATGTGTGTGCTCGTGGCTCAGCACACGGCTGCCCCTGCCCACCCACCTGCCTTCCAGCTGTGGCAGCGTGGGGGATATGCTGCTAAACTGCTGTCATGAATCTCAGTGTCTATAAAAACCAGATCATTGCGCAGGTTACCAGTGATGAATGTTCATTATTTATTGTTTCTCGTGCCCAGAGCACTGTGCTGTGCTGCTCTAAATCACGCTGATAGATTTCTTTTTATTTTCTGCATAATGTGAGCTTTGTAAATGTCTCCTGGTGCCACTTGCCGATTTTTAAAAAGAAGGAAAACCATGTTCAGCTGAAAGCACTGAGGTGACATCTGTACTATTTCATTGCTTGCTGTGCACACATTTGATTGATTTGCTACAGGGTAATTGAACTTTGAGTTTTGCCAGAAAGTTGAGGTACACTTTTCTTCTGCGGGGGTATCTCGGTAATTGTATTTTTCATTTGGCAGTGAGTTATTGAATGCTAAGTAACAAGTCAGTGCAAGAAAGGTCTTGCTTATGCTCTCTTGACTATATCTATCTATGGATAGATAGATAAAGATACCTCCAGCACATATGTTATACAGCATATTACACAGGACTTGCTCTCCATTTAGATCTCTGCAACAGTGTTTGCTGTAATATTAGACCTGTGTCCTCTTTGCCTGTCCTGTCTCTGTGTAACCTGCAATAAAGACACACTGACTGCTGTGCTGTTTTCCCCTTTAGAAACAAAGCCTAAGAATCAAAATAACAATTTTCAGTGTGCCCTACTGTTTCCTCCATTCGGAAGCATTGTACATAACTGTGGGGTTAGCTGAGAAGCTTAAAGCAAGAAGGAAACAAGTGTTTAAAAGACTCATTTTGATACTGCCAGCAAAGAAATCTCTGGATAAGGAATAATCTGTACCAGACTGTCTCCCTGGCCTTTCCTGTAGCGTGGGATGTGTTTTCCCACACAACAGACCCTGGATCAATTCCATGGGTCAGAGGCTCCCAATTTGAATTTTCTTTATTTCCTCACTCGGCTCTCGCCGCTGGCAGTGGCGCAGTGGCCGCTCTTGGCTGTGCACAGGGACTGGAGTTGTTTGTTTGGTGACACCCATCTGTACACTGGTGGCTCTGGGACCCAGGACTCTGCTTTCCTCCCCTGACCTTGCTGGTCTGCTCACACCCAGGCCAGGCAGAATTTCAGTGCTAGACAAAGAGCTGAGGGGCTGAAGGCAGCATTTGGGACCAGAGGCAGGTGTCAGCCTGCTGTGACACATAGTGAGGCACAGTCTGGTATCACCTGTGGCCTTTTCACTGTGCAGCCATCTCATGTGGGTTGTTTCCAAGATTAAAACCACTGCAGGCAGTGTTTCTTGCCAGGACTTTCTGTGAAAAATGGTACTGTCAAGGGAAAGCAAGGGCGACAAGACCAGCTCAAACATTTTCCCCAGACAGTACCCTTAAACTCTCTTAGCACAAGTAATTTTTCCTTTTGCTTTTGTTATGGATGCTTTTCTGTTTGTGGCTTTATTCTAACCATAGGTTTTTCCTCACAGATGAGTGAAGGTAAAATATACATGTAATCATGAAGAGATACATGTTTCATTTTTTTCATTTCTTCTGTTTTTGGTTGTGTTGGGTTTTTTGTCTTAGCTTTCTGGGTTTTGCATTTTGTTTAATGAAAGTGCTGAATAATGATATCTCATTTTTCTGCCCCCCTAAAATCTTTCTCATGCTCCTTTAGCAAAGTGCGTAACAGTTGATATTTTTACTGTGCAGATTCTCTAGAAGAAATGTAGCTTTGAAAAGAATTTCTAATGTTACTTTCTCTTCAATCATTTTTTTCACCCTTATGAAGCCTTACTTGTATCTTAGTTTCCCTTTTCTTGCCTAATTATGCTTCCACCCTCATTACCTTCCAGCCTTTCCACAAAGGCAGCTTGACTCCATGCAAATACTGTCTCCTCCATTTGCAGGAATGTTTAAAAAAGGGGGCTTCTGTTCTGCACTTTGCTTTCAGATTTCAACATTTACTGTTCTACATAACCCAGCATTGACTTCCTGAAAATAGTTCACAAAACCCTGATCCAGGTGCCAAGCTGTCAGCAAACCCCCCAGCCCCTGAGGAAGGCTGGCTCTCACCCTGACCTTCACCCACAGCCCTGGAGCAAGGATTTGAACTTGTGTTTCCTCCATTGCAGGGCATTAGGCAGCTTTGAGCATCAGACTAAGCTTGCAGCCTTTATCTTTCCCAAGCTTCGAAATCCTTTGAAATTCTCTGTAGTATATGCAGATCTCTGGGTATAGTGAATTTAAACTACTTAATATAGACTTAATTTACTTACTAACTTCTTGTGGATTGTTGGAAAGCAGATCAGTATATTTCTGTTATGGGATATCATAGGGTGTGGGTTTGAGCTGCTCTCTTGATTGTTTTTTGTGCTGGTGACACTAACCTTGGTATTACACTTTATGGATCACAAATTTCATCTGAAACCTGAGAAATCTTCACCAGTGTAGGTTTTGTTGCTTGTTTTTGTCAAAACTGGCATGGTCCCATAAGTAATTTTAGATTCACTGAATTACTCTTCAGTATAGAAGTGTTTATTAAAAAAATTCCTGAGTAGCAGCAGTTGATGGTTTTATGATTGACTACAGTGATGTCTCCTAGCAACATGACTGAAAAAAGATCATCCCACGTTGCTCATTTGTCCAGAGATTTCCAGATTGCTGCATTTAGCTTGATGAGGCTGACTAAGCCATCTCACTTCACCAGTACTCCCTGCACCACATTTTGTGCCTGTTTTGGTTGAAAAGGCTTCTCCAAAGTGACACCAAAGGTATAAGCCCCATTCCCAGAGTCCTGGTTTGGGATGTGCAAAACGCCCTCCCAGGCAGCTGAGTAGGGCTGCCCCACATCCCCAAAGGAGTCACTTCCCTTGGCCTGCACTTTCCCAGCAGCTCTTGTGTGCCAGGGCTTGCACAGGATGGAGACCTGTGGAGTTCACTTTGTTGTCTGACACAGGATTTCAGAGCCAGGTACAGCCTGTGGACCTTTCATCTGTGCTGTGACAATGACAAATGAGTGGCTTGCTCATAGTCAACCTCATTTCAGTAAATCTTTCTTTTAAAGAGATTGCTGTTGTTAGAAGTGAACAAATGCTGCTCATCCACAAGATGTCACAGATGAAATTCTTCAAGAGGCTGCCCTGCAGTCCCCCACCTCCTCATGGCACTTCCCTCTGCTTTCCCAGAGCCTCCTCAGGCTGGGAGGACTCTGTGTGTCCCCCCACAGCTGCTGTGTTGGCCCGAGGCTGGTTAGCACTCAGATGTGATGCAGGCATGTTTTTTACTCAGCTTTGAAGGCAGTTTAAACAAATCCTGTGAAGGTACCTTGGGAATGTTCCTGCCATCACTGTCCAGTGCCTGATACAAATTGTGTTCTTCACTTTTTCATTTAAACTGCTGGCAGGTGAGTTAATTATTTTAATAGAAAGCTACAGGGTGAGTTTTGCAAATCTAATTATTTGAAGGGCACTCAGAAATGTTAAAAGGTCTCTTTGAATGCCCAATCTAAAGAAAGTGGTGCAATTAANTAATTACTTTTGTAGTAGTTGTTTAAAAGTCCTCCAAAGCCCTTGGTTTTGTTCATGTACACGTGTCTCTGATCCCTTTATAGGTTTATTGTCTACATTTGGATCAAGTTATCACATGCTTCTCTGTTTTGCCTCAGCCTGCCTTGGTGCTGTGGTTGGCATCAAGATACACAGCAAATCCACAGCAGGGAGATCAAAATGGGAATATTGAACCAGTCACACAGAATCAGCCACCCTCCAGAGCAACCAGAGATAAGGGTCTGCTAAACTGGATGGGCCAGGGCAAGCACTGGTGGAATCTGTGTGAAAGAGTCAACTTCCAGAGAGGGTTAATCAGAGGCTGCTTGGTGTGGAGGGAGGTGTGCAGGAATGCTGGGGTTATCCCAGCAACCTTGCAGTCACTGTCTCACCTCAGAGATGTTTTCATTCCTTAGGAGCTTTTTAAGCCACCTCTCTGCTCCCTTGGTGGTGTGAATAAGGTTATCTCTACAGGGCAGGCAGATAAAGTGTCCCCTAAAGCCAAGGGATTTGCAGTATTTTTCTTGTCATTTCCCTTTTAAGACTCTGTCAGTAACAATTGAGTTTGGCCAGCTGTATTCACCTTAAGAAATGAAGGGAGTGGATTTCTATGAATGTTTCTGTATTCATGTATCAACTCCACCCTCCCTAGGTATGAGAATCCCTCCAAGGTGCGAGTAGCAAGTTCCTGTAGCTGCCTCTGGCCTTAAACCATTACATGTGTTGAACAGTTGACTGTTTCTGTGCTTGAACAGCACCAAGAAAGGACTGCGAATAGTTAAATCCTGCTGTATTTCAGGTTTTTCTCTTTAGCCATGTTCCTCTTGAACTGAACACTCTTCAGAATACCTCCTCACAGATTAGACTCTCCTTTTTATTCTTGCCTGTACCAAGGTAAATTTATAATAGAAGTTTTCTTTCACTTGTGTATAACCTTGAGAAAGATACTTTCAGCCAGTAGTTTGACCAGCCTTACAGAGAACAGAATTAAACAATTTTGTCTAATCTCATCATGTTGAAAAAGATGTACTAAAAAAACGGAAATAATAAAAATGCAGTGGTTGTGCGCAAGTCCACTCTCATTACATTTTTCAAAGTAACCATTTCAAGCTTTTATCTGTTGTTGAACTTTGTTTCCATCACTAATAAACCTGTGTGAGACAAATAATGAAATATTGATTTGCCAACTTGAAACTTTTTCAGCTGCCATTTTATTCAGTGCATCCATTGGCAGCACAGCAGAATGGAGGTTTTATTGTGGACTGAACAAACCCATTGGTTTGAGCATGGCACAGTGAAATTGTAACATAGCAATAAAATTGCAGGGCACATTTATGCCATCTGTTTCACAGTGAGAAAACAAAGAACATTTTAGTGATGGCCTCAAGCCATATATCTGGACTTAGGAAAGAAAAATAATTGGAGCTTCTAATGTTAGGAACAGCCTAAGATGTTGTACGGCCTCCTTCCCTCACTGTTGTTCAGCTGCAAAGTTCCCCCCTGTGTTTCTTGGTTTAGGCATCCTTAGCTGTTACAGTCTGCTGGGTTAAGAGCTCAAAAAAACATCTCTAAGTCATAGAACACTGATTCAACAGATGTTTGCCTCCTCCTATCTCATCTATTGCTTTTATCAGCTTTCCATTTTTGGAGTGGGCAGGCATGTAAGGAGTCAGGTTGCACTGCTCCACCATCAATCAGTGATAGGACTCAAAGTTAAAAGGTCACAATCGGTGAACAAGAGGTAAACATGAAAGAGTTTTGTTCAATCTTTCATCAAAACAATGTAAAACCTAAGACATGAGTCCTGTGTTATCAGAAAGGAATTAGATTATTGTAATAAACATAGAATGTGCAGAAAAGGTTTTTTTCCTTGGGAAATGAGTGATATAAGATAAGAGGGTTCTCTTATTCTGTTCTCTCATCAAACATTTGATATTGTGGTCTTTGTATTTTTAAGCAACTTGTGACCTGAAAGAATGGTCCAAAAAATAATGTCTTTGTAGCTGTTGAAATCTGTAGATACTGAATGTGATTAAGATGGGTGATGAATCTTGTTATTAATTATATTTGTTGCAAAGTTATAAATATTATGGTTTATCTACCTAATGAAAAATTTTAAAATGTCTTTCTTCACCTTCAAAGTGAAAGAGAGTAGGCTTAGATCAGATATTAGGAAGAAGTTCTTTACTGTGGGGGTGGTGAGGCCCTGGCACAGGTTGCCCAGAGAAGCTGTGGATGCCTCATCTCTGGTAGTGTTCAAGGACAGGGTGGAAAGAGCTCTGAGCAACCTGGTCTAGTGAAAGGTGACCCTGCCCATTGCATGGGGGATGGAACAAGATCATCTTTGAGGTCCCTTCCAAACCATTCTGTGATTTTATTCTATGGTTCTTTGATGGATGGGATCTCTTGCAGGGAGTTTCTCTACAGTTTCTTGTTGTTTTCTATGCCCTGTTTCCCAGTCCTCTCTGATGTACCTGGATGACCTTCTGTAATGGTGTCTGTCCAAAGCCTGCACAGTCTCTTATGGAAGAGGAAAGGAGAAGACAAAATATGTCAGGGGTGTTGAAGCTGCTACTTTCTGGTCCAGCTACAGCACTGTGGTACCTCAGGGCATCTGTGCACTCTCCCAGTGTCAAAACCCCTCACTGGCATGTCCTGCTCTGGTGAAATACCCCATCCCCAGTTCTTAGTCCTGGTTTCTTACCTGTCAAAATGTGGCACTTTCATACAGCCCCCCCCCAAAATGCTGCTTCACAGGGTAACACCTTCAGAGCTGATTGCCCTGAGTCTGCCACCAACTTCCATGAAGGAGCTTTGCATCCTCACCCAGCTCTCTCCAGTAGGCATCTGGTTACCTGCCTGGCACAAATCAGTGCCTGTCAGATATTAAATGAGAAGGATGGAAGCAACTTGGTGTGTTTGTGTTTAAGCCACAGAAGGCACAGTTTTCTTTTTTTTTTTTTAATACTGTTTGCCAGTTTTAAGATGAGAGCTTGAAAAATGTCATTAAGATGAAGAATGGTCACCAGGTAATAAAGAAACAATCTTCTCACTTTAATGACTTGAGCTAAAAGCTAAATGACTGTAGCAGCTCAGATTGTAAAAGCAGTGGGAAATTTAATGAACAGTGACCCCACAGGAAAGTCAATCTGTCTGTTAATGTTTCGTTTTGTCATATCTTCTGAAAAGTAATAAACCTCTATTATATAATCTATTGGTTACAGAACCTGGGGTCAGGCTCCCGTTGAGCTTAACTCTGCCAATCTGTCTCAGCTGAAATTACTGACCTTCCCCATGAAACAGGTAAACATCCCAAGCAGGAAATAACTGTGCAGGTACTCGGGGAAACAGCTTTGGTTGTGGGAAAAGGAAATTGTCATGAATTTGACTGCAAAAGCTCTAAATGGTTTGCAAATTCCCTTAATGATAAGCTGATTCAGCCAGTTAAATTATGTAAAATATAATGAATGAAACTGTGATTAGTCAGTAGTGGCTGATGCCCCAGTTCTGTAACATGTCATTCATCTGGATGCTGTGGAATACTCACTGCAAATCTTGAAGCAAAGGTGGTAATCAAATAAGAGATAAAAATGTGAACCTCTTTGCTATGTTTAGCTACTGAGAAGATGTATTTACTTAACCAGATAATGGGAAGAGATGTTGAAAGCTGGATGATTTAGAGAAGTGTATTTTAACTGCAGCAAGCCTTGGATAGCACCATCCACACAGGTTTCTGCTGTGAGCACAGACCTGGGAGAGGCTGGAGCACTCTGCTTCTATCCCCTGCCACAAGGTAAAACCAGCCCTGTCCTATAAAATTCTTCATTTGGGCTAAAGTTTCAGGTTGGCTTTCGTTTTTTTTCTCATCTGCTTCTTAAATCAGAAATTGATCCTGTTTGTTTGTGCTTTGTGACCAGCATGTTTGAGTGGCTTTGCATAGCAGCTTGAGCTGTGAGAATGGGACTATGCGTGGGTGGGATGTCACTTTGGGAGTGGCTGAGCTGACAAAACTCTTCAGGTTTTGCCTCTCTTCTTTTCTTCACCAGTTAAACAGTGGCAATTATCCAAAATCCAGCCTCTGCATGTGCACATCCATCACAGTGCTCAAATTTAACTGGAGATTTGTGAATTGTTTACAAACTGCATGTCACACTAAATCTGCATTTTCTTCTTTGTTATGCTTTAATAAAAATTGCATCTTACAGGTAACATTTCCTGTAAGTCCACTCAAGTTTATTTTTGCTTAAAAGTTTATTGCAATTTACTGTCAAATATTTAAGAAAAATAAAGAATCACATTTTAAAAGTCACAGAACTTTTTATCATTTCTGTCATTTTTTCCCTATTTTCTCTTTTTGTTGCTGGCTGGCATTTGGCTGTGAGGGCTGGAAAAACTGCTTTTCCCAATGGTAATGTCCTTTTCCATTAAACAAATCTTGTTGATGTAAAGGAAATTTTCCATCCAGTGGTTTGAAGTACACTGAAAAGTTGGTGCAAATTAGTCTGGAGAAGGCCACTATTTTCATGAGAAGAAAATGCACCTATAAATGGTCATACTGGTCTCCCAACAGTTCTGGCACTGCAGCAGCCCTGGGGCAGAACCAGGGTGGGAATGGTGATCAGAGACCACCACGGACCCAAGGATGGCCATGCATGGCTGGGGCTACAGGGCAGCTCTGTGGCTGAGCCAGGGCCAGCAGGTGAAGCTGGGACAGCAGGGTCTGCCCCCAGACCAGGCCAGAAGCCCCCAGTGCTCTTCCTCACTGGCTTTTCCTACTGGAGCCAGCCCTGGGCAGGGGCTGTGGAGCCCCAGGCACCTTGGCCCCGGGCTGGGCAATGGTTGGTCCCCATAACCAGCAGGATCCTCCTTCTGGTGCTGCCTGTTGCCTTCTGCTGTCTCTGCAGGGGTGTAGCAGGGCAGACAGGAGGGTGGCAGCCTCCCATCCTGGCCTCAGTGTGTCCTTTGCCCCTTTGGCACACCTGATGCATGCCTATTTCCACTCTTGCTTTTATCTGCTTCGCATTCTCATCAGAAATATTTTCTCTCTCCTGGCAGCACTGAGTGTGCTCCCTGTGTCAGCCAGCAGCAGCCATCAGTGCCCCCACTCTGGGCTGTGCCCAGCCTCGGCTGCACTGCTCTCACCTCACCCTTTTCTGAGCACAGCCTCCTGGTGTCTTTCCCAAAGTAATTTTGGAAACTACAGACTTATTAAAGAGTCCTTTCAAATATACCTTGTGGGGAAAGATACCACATCAGTCTCCTTCATGAGAGTACAGTGTCTCTCCCTCCGGCCAGCAGAAAAGTTTTGGGTGGTAATGGTGCTCCCTGACCACCTGTGGTGCCCAAAAGGAAGGCAAAACAAAACAGAGTAAATTAATTTTTAATTTTTCATGCTGACAGCACAGCCACCTCTCACAGAAGGGCACAGAATCATTAGGGACCGATCTGTCCTCATCAATACAGAAATTCTTCATCCAGGCAATTTTCTGAGTACAGTTTTTTCCAGTCTTGTAAGGCTTGCTCTCCTTCCCACCCCAGCACTGCTCAACCCCTGTGGCATAAATGACTCTGCTTTCCACCATCCTCACTCCTGACCTGGGAGGGTGGCAGCTCATCCTCACGGGTAATGACAGCCTCGTGCGTGTGCCTAACGCAGGCTGTGCAGGGACACGTGCACCAGCCACAGTTTCACAAACAGTGACTAATCAAGCTACTTAATTCCTCCATTCCACAGAGCTGCCCGACTGTTTATAGCAATTAAATAGCCAGAGATGTGGGAGAAGCACACGCAGTAATGTCTGTGCCATGCAAAAAATGTTGACCCTTGTGTGGCCGTGGGCCTGGCAGAACCTGCAGCCCGGTTGCTGCTCACGCTGGCACAGTTGGCTGCAGGCTGACACTGGGGAGCCAGGGCTGCCAGGCCCCCCTGCATCCCTGCCCTCCTGTCCTCATCACCTGCTGCTCATCGTGCTGCAAACAGCTCAGCCACAGCCAGCAGGGGCCTTTATGCCACCTTACTTATTCATTCATTTTAAGCACTTGCTTGTAAGAATGTGTTCCCTTCTTCCTACAGTGCTCCTCACAGCACTGCTGATGTGGTTCTTCTCTCATTTACCTGTCAAGATCTGCTTAACAGCTCTGCATTCTCCTTTCTAATGGCTGGTGACACTGCAAATCACTACCAGAGCCTGCAGCTGCCCAGTAACTTGTGTGTAATGCAAAGCAAAGAGAAATCACTCATGTACAACTGAATCACTCAGAACAAAATATTTCAGCTGCATCTGATAAGACAGCTGCAACATGTGCACAGTCTTTTGGAATATAAGACAGAATATGAAATCTGTGGGGGAAAAAGCATTTTTGGTTGGCGTTATCAACAGTGTTTAGTACATGGTAAGCAATTTCCAGTCAAGTGGAAGATAAACCTTTTATAGACCACAGTGATTTGCTGTCAGCAGCACTTTCAAAAGGCTCATTTGGATCAACCAGGTTAGGAGGTGACACAGACATTTGTCAGCCAAACAAAGGAGATTACAGACTCGAGGGTAAGATACAAAATAAGGTATTTAATTGCATAAAGGTCAATGAAAGTAACACACAAACCTATAGAATTGTAGTCAAACTGTTAGTCCTATTAAAACAGTTGATAAATGGGCTACCCCCTGGGGATGAGTTGTAGCCCTGAGCCTCCAGTTTAATTGTCTGATAGAGTGTCCAAGATATGAGAAAAAATGGTTTTCTTTGGATGTTTAGGTGTCCTAGCTTGCCTAGCAGCAGAGGGCCATCTTAGCTTCTGCGAGATGAAATTTAATGCAGACTGATTATATTTTACTGCTATAAGCAACACTTTAAAGAATAAATGCTCTTTCTATAAATACCACAAATACATTGTAGCATGGAATTCCTGCTTGCAGAGCCCGATCTTTTTCTGCGAGGGAGGCACTGGGATGGATGTTGCTGCATTGCCCTCTCGTGGGACGAACCTGCAAACAGCAGCTGAACCACCCGGCCTCACTCACGGGTCCCAGCGGCCCGAGCTGACAGCCAAGGGGTGCCTTGCCCGGGGGGAGAGTGTTCAGAGATCTGCACGTGGTAAATATTTACTCACATAAGTCCGTTTCCCCCTAAATCTTCTGTTCCTGCATTTCTGTAGGACACAGCTCCGAGGCGATGCCCCTGCAGGAATTGCAAAGATTGTCCCGTAACATCACAAACAATGAGCAGCACAAACACGGTACCACTCCTATCCCAAATCTGTCTGCAGGACCTGATGTCCCAAACCAGAATTAAAGAGCAGGAGGACGCACAGCACTATTTGGTGGCAGAGAGGGCAGATGAAGCCCGTGCCAGAAGTGAAGGGAGCGTACCACGGATGAAAGTCTGTGCACAGATCCATTTTACTGCGCTGGGAATGCTGCCATCTATCACCCAGAGTGCTGCAATTGCCTCCCACAATGCTGGATCTCATCTCTATTCTGTCCTGCTCTTCTGGGAATTTTAAAGAAGCGTTTTCCTGTCTAGCCAAAGTACTTTTGTCACCCGCACTGAGTTGTCTGAGTACTTCATAGTCTCTGAAATATTTATCCTCTCACTTTTCTTGTCAGGTAAGAAAATTCTCCATTTTGCAGATGACAAAGTGAGGCACATGGATTAATCCTCACTTCCAAAAAGAGATTTATGTATGCAAAGTGGTGCTTAGGCAGAATTTAAGAGTCTATATCCAAAATGTACATTGTGAAAAGCCCTGTTCAAGGACTGGAGGTGCCTGCTGGCATGCAAGGAAGCTGTCAGGGAGCTCCCTTCTCTGTCTGAGGGAGAGGGAAAGTGACAGCAGTTCAACTTCTTGTTATGAGCCATTTATTTCTGTATTATGAAACAATATTTTCTAAAAACTGCATTCAGATAGGACTTCACATGAAGGCTGTGCTACTCATAAGCACCTTGGGATGGAGGAGGAACAGTTTACAAGACTCCCAGCAGGGGAGGAATGAAGGTAAGATCTTGTCCTACCCTGCTGTAAGGAGCTGAGGGAAATGCTGCCTCTTGTTTTATGCACCTAAATCCCCAGGGGAAATCTCCCCTGAGAGCCTCCTGCAGCACCAACAGGCACAGCACAAGCCCTGGCTGAGCTGAGCTGACCACCTAGGCTTATGCTGAATTTGTGAGGCTGTTTGAGGCCTGACCTGCTGTTAGAATTCATTTCACGAGTCTGAACTATCCTGGAGCTCAGTTAAGAACGTTTTATCACAAAACACAATGCTCTACCTCTGACTGATAACAGAGAGCCCTGCTGTGGAAAACACCAAACCTTCATCCTGGGCTCTTCTAATCCCATGCAAATTTGAGCCTCCACCTCCCTGAGATTAGAAAAATGCCCTGAACATACATAGGTGCTGCACATTTGGGGTAGGAATGGTCCTCATTACTGTTGAGCCACTGGGAAAGGCAGTACTGCAGCAGCCACAGAGAGCAGTCATGTCCCAGGGCTCAGTGGGCTCTGTGTTTTTGGGGGGCAGAACTCCCATCCTAGGGCTTTTTTCTCTGTTTTATAAGTCCTGTGTTTCAAGTTTCTCAGTAGCCTAACGAGCCACACAGTGCCCCTCCCCAGGCTAAGTGCCGACAGCCGAGGTTACTGATCCAGTCTCCTGCAGGGACCCTTGCCTTCTGCTCTCACAAATTCACACTTGTGACCGCAGAGTAGCCTGAGCTCAGTAAGAGGTGACAATCACCTCTGTGCAAAATGCCGCCCATGAACTGACAGCTTTTCCTGTAATGCAGAGCCATTTGCCCAAATGACAGGAAGGGTGATGCTGATTTGAGAATCAGCCTCCTGGGCACGTTTTGTAATTCCTGGTTGTGGAAGACAGCAGGCAAGACACTGCAGACAATGAATCCCTCTTTCTCCAGGGAAACATCAAAGACCCGTGTTTAGTTCCCTTGGTGTTTCTCATTGACTAGTTTAAAACTCTCCTGTGCTCAGCAGTTTGACTTTTGGACATTCCCATCTGGAAGCCTGATTTTCCTGTCTTTGGTGGAGAGTGACTGTCACCCCACCAAGTCACCCTTGCAGGTGGCATGGCAGGGCAGGTGCTGACAACAGCTGTGCCACAGCTGCTCCTCTCAGCTCCTACAGCCATTGCTGGGTGCCTGCTGAAGTGCTCTCAGCTGCTGAAAGCAAACAGCCATGGCAGACAGAGAGCTTTGTTTTCTCTCTTGCATTTGGGACAAATAGTCACTTTAGAAACCATCTCCCCTAAAAAATTCTGTCTGACAAAGGTTATTTGTGTGGTTTACCAACAGCACTTAAAATTAGGCAGCTAATTTAGACATCTAAACTGGGAGACTGTCCTTCATTTCCTTTGGTCTGTGGAGAAAGGAAAATTCATCCAGAAACATTTCAAAGCTGGAACTAGAAGTCATGGGCTGTTTTAAAGTCAGTGTTGAGTTACATTAAAATGCAGTGGAACATCTGGATTTTCTGATTTGTCCTCTGAAGGACTCTCTCCTCTGCAATGGTGGGAATAGGCACATACAAGACTAGGCAGCTCCTTCCATTAGGTATTGTATCAACCTCTGAGATGTGACCATGTGAGGAGAAATAGCATTAACACTTTTTTACTTGATAACGCAACTCAGCAGGAAGGGAAAATGTTACATTTGAAAACAGATACTGATTTTATGTAGACTGCAGGTACCTTCTTTGGAAGCTTCATGCAGCAAATCACTTGGAAGTTTGAATCAAAGCCCGCAAAAACAAGATCACTTTTTCCTGTGTGCACATCTTACTATGTATATGTCTTTAAGGAGATGTTTAAGGATATCTCGGTTCAGCAAAGCACACTAATGTGCATTTAAATCCCACTGAAGGCCAAAACTCCCCCATAAGCTTATTATTGAACTGCGAGTTTGAAATACATCATCACCTCTGTTTGAAATCTTTCCTCACTTTGGAACTCTACTGTTTCAGAAAGAAAAGCCATATGGAACTAATCATGCACATTTTGTCTAGCAGATAGGCATTATAGCAGATTGTGTTTCCCTTCAAGTGCTTGTCCATATGAGCATGCAAACTGTGGTGTGCATATAGCTGAACATGCAAGACAAGATTTTTAGCCCTACCAACATCCATACTGATGTACCTCCTGCTTAGCTGCATAATTATGAGATGAGCACACTCATCACTGCCTATCTGCCAGCCAAATGAAGTTTCTTTTCTTTCTTCTTTTCATTTTTCTTTTCATGCCCTCACAAAAACCCTACTATTTTTTAGCTTATTTTCACCTTAGATGCTTCCATTTAATGATTGGTCTTTCCCCCTTATCTGCTGGCTCCTCACTCAGAAACAGAGTTCAGATTACAGGAGAGAGATTTCTCTTTCTGGCAGATATTCCATACACTCCTGCATTGCCTCACAGAAAAGTCTGTTCCTGGGAAGTAAATGATCTCCTGAAACTTCAGTATTGGCTTACACAGAACCAAGAGAGGATGAACACTGCAGGACTTCTACCAACCATAACCCCAGGACTGGGAAGGAGGCATCAATCACCACTAATCCTTATATGTCGAATTGTGTAAGTCAGATGCCAGTAAAAACCAAATAGTAAAGTTTAATCAGCTCACAAAGTACTGTGGTTCTTTCTCTTTAAAAGGTGATGATTATAGTTCCAACTCAAATTGACAAAAAGTCTTGTCAAAACGTTGTGTCATTTTTGTTCATGTCACAGCACTGGGCCTGCAAGGCAAACTCCTCTCAGTTCTTCTCACTTAGGGCTTCTTGGCATGACGTATTCTGAGCATTTTTTCTCAGTTGTTTGGACTCTACAGACAACACATTGATCCCAACTCTTGCAAATAGACCTAAGCACTATGTCAGGACACAAATTCACACACATAGAAACACATCTAGTACAGCTAGATAGATCTGTATATTATTTTCTAAAGAAAAATTATATTTTAAATATTTTTCAGACTATGTGAACAGTGTTTTGGGAGGTGAATATTTTAACCCCCCCTAAGTGTAAAGATTTGTATTAATCCTTGTCTGTATAAAAAGCAAAAAGAAAATTCAAGATCAAGAGAGGTAAAATTTCTCAAATGTGCCCTAAAATATTCTTCTATGCACTAGGCTCCTCTATGATTAAAGCTGTATATCTGAGCACTCTCCATCTCTCTAAACTAATGGATATACAATCTGGGAGACTCCAAAGCTCTTTGCTCATTAGCATTTTAGCTCTGAATTGCATTGCATTAATAAATACTTGTCCAACCTGGAATACTGAATGCCAGGAGAAGGTATTATGGAGGAACCTAAATTTCCCACGGGGCAGATGGATATGAAGGGAGAGGGTAGAAATTTACAGCAGGGTAAAATCTGAAATGTTTCTGTAATGGCCACCATTTGGATTAGACAGAGGACTGTAGTGTCAAAGGGGCTTCCAGCAGAGTGAGATGGAGAAGTTTGGGGTTTTTTAGAGCACTAATTTATCACGTAGCTGTACCTGTGAGTGGTGTGTAACAATTTCCCTCATACATATGTAAGAGAATGAAAAGGGTATGTTACCAACATCATAACCAAGCATTCATATTTTACAGTCCCAGCTGGGACTGAATGAATATTTTATGAACTGAAAAGGTAATTTGGGTTCACTTGGCACAATTCACATGGCAGATGATTGGGAGCTGGCCTCAATTTGAGCTGTAAGGTTTGCAGTGGGTGAGATGGGAATTGAAGGCAGTAGGTGTGTGTGCTTCCAGGTACACTGCTGCAGAACCTGGCCTTGAAAATTCTCACTGAGGTTGCCAATTTTATATAAAATACCTTAAAAATAATCGACATAATGACTCAGAATCTTGTTTTGTGTCAACAGGTCAGCTGTAGGTGTGCTTAGGCCCTAATTCTGGCCAAAGAATTGATTTATCTCACCAGGAATAAGCAGCAATTGTGATGCCCTTGCTTCATGACTTGTACGAGGGTGGGGAGTAAACATTCCTTTGAGAGAGAGCAAGCACTGACCCAAATCTGAATCAGCCCCATTAATCAAGTAATGAAAAGTGCCTGAAAGCAAATTGTATTTCCATTTTTCAGGGGTCTAAAATACAGGGAGGCTGGGTTGATTTGCAGTATTTTCATTGTTTGGTCTCTTCAGTGAGAAATCAATCATTTTAAAAACATGAGTGATTAGAAACTCTCAGCTAGCTTTCAACTAATAGAGAATAGGAATAAGGAAAAAAAAATCTTTCATATCTTTCAGGTGATGTATGTTATTTATTTTATACTGCTGTTGAATTTGATTGTCCTGACAACTTTCTCCATAGGATGCAGAACTCTCCACATAGAAGAAATATTAATTCATCACCCTTATACATAATAAAAAGAACAGCAATGGCTGAGTTTATGCCTGTAAGCAGAAAAAGTGTGCTGCACTCTCTGAGGATGTGAAGAGAACAAAGTCTAAAGGAATTATTGTGGAGTGATTAGATAATTATAACAGATGTGAAAATTATTATTTTATCCTGAATTCTTTGTTTACCTTTGTCTGATTTTCCAAACCGTATTTATTCAGTACATCAGCTACTTTAAACAGCCAGTGTGCATATGGGTGTATGTGTTTGACAAACATGATAAATAAAATTCACATAAAATAAAACATTTGTATTATAAATGTATAAATAAAATTTTATTTAAAGTTTATTTACTGTTCTAATTCTCAATCTTTGCGTTCCTTGCAGATAAAAAATAAGTGTGACATCTCATTCTTTGGTTGCTTCAGCCATTACTCAGCGATGTTAAAGAAGTTAAATATGCAACTGAAAGTGGTAGATTTATATCTCATTTGAAAATGCTCAATACCAAGTCAGAGGCATTCAAATACACCCTAGTTTGACCTGCAAAAAATATTGTACATCTCAATAATATTTCACTTCTAATTTAGAGATATTATTGCTTTCTACCATGGGAAATTAAAATATAATAAAATCACAGCAAGATTTCAGATTATTTCTCACCTGAGCAGCTGTCAGGTCCTGTGAGGGAGGTCCTGGGCCTCCTGCTCTGTAAAATGTTGGATCTGGAGAGGGCAGGCCTGGACTGCCTCCTCTGGGACAGCTGATGTTCAGGATACTCTTGGACTAACCTAAGGCAAAACAATGCCAAACAACCAAGTAGGAAATTTTCTCTATGGAGGCAACAATTAAAACTTTTAAACATTATGATAGGTTGAACAGTCCATGTCAGCAACAACTTAAAATTTCTGAACAGCACCCGGCAGCATCGAATTAAACTCCTCTGAACAACCCGTAGCAGCAGCACGTTAAACTTTTAAGGAGAGGAAGAAATGAAGAAGGAAAGGTAGGAAAATCAGAGGTAAAGGATTTGTGTCACCACCCAGGGTTCCAGCACCATCTCTGGTGTGGTGCCTGCTGATGAAGGGTGCACACACAGCCACCTCAGTTGTGCTGTTTATAGAACAATCCTCATGCAGCTGCATTTTGTTATTCTCAAACTTTTCAGAAGGAGGTTGGGTTGCCTCATAGTTTCAATTCCTTTCCCCCGTCAGAGACACAACTGTAATACTGTCCAAATTTGATTTTAGCAATAGTTCCCCAAGATAACGAGGGTGATCCCATAAAAGCCCTATCCTGCCTCCAAGGCCCTCTTTCCTAACATCCCCTTAACTCGTTGGCATGGTAACATTCCTTTTCTCCTCTGCCCAGTGTTTGAGACATGAGCTCCTTCAGGTTTACATTAACTCTTTCAGGATTTCAACCTCTCCTCTTTAGGATGAAAACTACATCCTACTCTCCCTGCCCTATAACTGAGAAATTGCCACAGACACTGAAGGCACACAGCAGACCATTGGCTAAGGCAAGAACCGAGATGAGTTTCCCTGATTTGTGAATCTGTATCCCAGCCATCTGGTTAGGTAAATGTTATTCCAGGAGCAAACATTCAATCTTTATTATGTGCACTGCAGTACAATCTAGGGAGCCACAAGCAGAGGGCTGAAACCTATTGTTTTAGGCACTCTGACAACACAAGCCACAAATACAGTATGGCAGGGGGAAATGGAAGATGGAAGAGCAGTGCACAGCAGTGATTTATTTCTGAGGACATTTTTCCTTGGTTTGACACATATCCTGACAATACTACAGCCTTAAGGTGAATTTCTCAGACTTAAACTTTGTTTGGACAAACTTTGGTTCATGAACTAACAACTTTGAAAGTAATCAGCAGCTACACAGAAGACTCAATGGTTTGGGGTTTCTTTGACTTATATATATAGGAAGATATATGGAAGACGACTGGAGTTGTCAAATGAAAAGCAGGTGAGGATTTGCACTGAGCCTAGTTATTACATTAGACTGCCACAATAAAATCACAGACTCAAAGAATTGTTTATGTTGGAAAAACCCCTAAGATCCAACCTTTAACCCAGGACTGCCAAGTCTAGCACTACACCATGTCCCTAAGTGAAATAGCTACATGTATTTTAAATACCTTCAGAGATGATGACTCAGCCTCTTCCCTGGGCTCTTCCTGGTCTAGTGCTTGACAACATTTTTGGTGAAGACATTTTTCCTGAAATCCAATCTAAACCTCCTCTAGCACAACTTGAGGCCATTTTGTTTTGTCCTGTCGCCTGTTACTTTGGAGAAGATACCACATCCCACCTGCCTAAAACCTCCTTTGAGGTTGAGGTTGTAGAGAGTGACAAGCTCACCCCCAAGCTCCTATTTCTCCAGGTTAGACACCCCCAGCTCCCTCAGTCACTGCTCAGAGCACAGGACTGGCCCCAGTGCTGAGCCCTGGGGACACCCCTGGTGTCTGCCCCAGCTGGATGTGACTCCACTCCCCACCCCTCTCTGGGCCTGGCCCCACAGCCAGTGTTGTACCCAGCCAAGAGCACACCCGTCCAAGCCATGAGCCATCTCCAGGAGAATGCTGTGGGAAATGGTGTCAAAGGCTTTAATAACTCCAGGGAATCAGGACCCACAAACTCTCCCTCACCTGCTGAGTGGGTCATCTTGCCCTGGGAGGAGATCAGGGTAGTGTAGCAGGCCTTGCATTAAGTACCTCCGATCTTCCTCCTCTCCCTTTGTCCCTGTGTTTCTTCCCACCCAGTAAAGGTTGCAGATTCTCCTGAGCCCTCCTTTTGTTACTAATGTACTTATGGAAACAGTTTTTATCATCTTTTAGGACACTTTAAAGACCAAATTAACTTCCAGCCAGGCTTTGGCCCTTCTGATTTCCCCATGCACAACCCCATGAAGGCTGTGCAGTCCTGCTGAGTGGCTGCCCCTTCTACCAAAGGTCATAAACTCCCTGTTTTCATCTGAATTCCACTTGGGTTCCATCCAACGACCCAGCTGGCCGGGCAGGGTGTGGCCATGGATCCC